>JASIRB010001393.1:0-41367 GCA_030323885.1 Branchipolynoe longqiensis | reverse complement strand
CACCGATGTTTTACCCTTTGCGGCCCGTCCTGCTATGACCTTAGATGTTGCTAGGACGTAAAACAACAACCAACAAACCCTTTGCCGCCTAGGTTCCAGGGTTGTCACGTCACGCCGACATGGAGAATAGGCTTAGCCCTCTCGCGGATTATTTAAGGTAGTATATATAGGTATGTTGGAATTTTTTTTTAATTGACCATATAGAAATCATACTCATACCATTCTAAAGAGCCAAACAAATGCTTTTAAATAACACAAAGATCATGCAAATTGGTCTAGTATTAGGAAAGTTATGATTTTTTATTTATTTAAAATTGCATGTTTTTTTGTCCTGTAATTAGACTGAAACAAAGGGAATGGGTGTGACCCTAAGCAATGCAAACTGAATGAAAAAAGTGGATAACTTCAGTGGTTTTCATGATATGTACATGGTTTTTGTAATAGATTAAAGAGAAGAAAAAGTCCCTTTTAGGGCTGCATCAAAACCTGAGTTTGTGTTACTAATTATTTAATTAACTAATTATTTAAGTAATTAATTAATTAATCTCGACGAGTAGCTAAACCACAAAATATGCCATAACTTCCTTAAATTGCATGATATTTACAATATTTTGGTAATATATTATAAACAAGAAATGGACCATTTTAAGGCTGCATCAAAGCCTGATTTTGTATTATTAAGTAATTAACTAATTAATTGATTAATTAATCCTACTATGCCAGAACTTACTTAATTTTCATTGTCGCGATGCGCGGTGCAGTGCGGCCCACGCCAAAGTCGCGCAAATCATGACACTTTCCGTTGCAAAATTAACCACTTTCAAAATATAGTACCTTGTTAATATTTGGTATAATGTGAGAAAAGACATTAATAATCTGGGCCATATATTTTTTATTTATGGCCAAAGTGATTTTGAACTGATTTGAGCATCCACAAATTCTCGATGTCGGACATCCGGGCACTTTTGGGGTTCACGGCGCGCGAAGGGTAAAACAAATGCTACTCCCATAGAAACAACATTAGAACTACCCTATCTATCACAGTGATTTCTGCTTTTTGGTGCTTTGAAAGCAAATTTCTCTTGTTTCTATTAAATAGTTCAGATCTTTCTCTATAATTTCATGTTCAGCTTTTTTTTTATCAGCCAATTGGAAGTTCTTGAATTTATTTGGCGAAAATAGTTTTTGAGGCCATGATCTGGTATGGCTAACACTGGCACTGACACTCAGAATATCCTAACTTTCACTATTATCTCTGTTTTTAATACTTTCAGAAAAAAGTGCTCTTAGGTTAAATTAAATACCTCAGATCTTCCTCTTCAATCGCGCATTGAGATATTTTTAATCGATTCGATGAAAGTTTTTTAATTTATTTTACAAAAATAAATGCTCCCCATAGACATAGCATTGCCGCAGCACACATCATGGCGTATTTTACCCTTCGTGGGCTACTTTCCGGTGTCATGGTATAAAACCCCGGCCCGATCGCAGCCCCTGCCGTGAAGACAGTTTACTAAGTATTTATTTTTGTAAAATAAATTTAAAAGCTTTCATTGGATCGATTAAAAATATCTTAATGCGCGATTGAAGAGGAAGATCTGAAGTATTTAATGTAACCTAAGAGCAATTTATGCTGAAAGTATTAAAAAATATAGATAATAGTGAAAGTTGGGATATTCTGAGTGTCAGTGCAATCTTCAAACAGAAAAAGTGAAATATCTCTAAAGCTACACCACTTAGAAACAAGCTGCTTGGTACACATATAGAAAACATATTCGACGGATAGATTATATTAAATTTATATGGTTAGGGTCGTGCATTTCTATTAATCTTTAATAGACACTGGCAGTGTGTATTCGTTCTGCAGCCAAGATGGGCCTGTTTACAAACTCTGCGCATGCGCAGAAGCCACGGCAGGGGCTGCGATCCGGCCGGGGTTTTATACCATGACACCGGGGTTGTGACATCATGCCGACATCGAGAATAAGTGCAAATGTTTAAAATTGTGTCACGATCGAACGAATCAGCAGAAATGCAAAATTCGAAAACTATGATATTCAGAAAGTTTTCCTTTATATCTGGTGATCATGATTCCCAGATCCCCCCACCAGTTAGCCTAAGAGAAGCGATTTGGGTAGAGATGTTGAGAACCGTTCGCGCACTCCCGATCACAGCGATCGGGAACAACACGGCGGTGGCGCAGCGCGTCGATGTCAACATACCTAGTATATAGCAAGTCAAAGGGATCCAACCTGTTATTTTTAACGCTCTAAGTACCCTAACTTAATTTACCAGCCCTCACAATTCACGCTAGAGATGAACACGGATTGTACATTGCATAACATGACTGCTAGTCCGCCGACCAAATGTGACAGCTAGTTGGCGTGTCCGTGAGTTCACTTCAAGTGACACTTGTATTCGTCCCAGAATGGCCACACTCCCACAGTTGTTGACATTGTCGACACAATAAACGGTATGCATACCTTTAGACTACTTCACAGCAATTCAAAACAATAAAGTCAATTAAATAACATCGTTACCGAGATACATACCACCAGTCAACTGACGCTGCTCACTTGCATCAAGAACTGTGTTAAAAAAATGCCCGCTTTCAAACATAAACCCGGCAACGGCGGCCATTTTGGAGACGGAGTGAATCGGTTTTGTCTCCAACCTGAAAAGGGAGGCGTCGCCGAGACGTCGCCGAGACGCACCCTGAACGCAAATAGAACAAAAAGCATCGCGGCGACGTCGCCGAGACGTCGCCGAGACGTACCCTGAACGCCAGGGCCGCGTTCAGGCTCCGTCTCGGAGGCGCCTCGGCGACGGGCATGACGTCACGCCAGTCTGAACGACAACAGCAGTTGGTCGCCTCGAAAATGGCCGCCCCCATAGGCGGCAGCCATTTGCAATGGACAAGCTGCGCTGTGATAGGCTGAAACTACTGGATACTCTGGAAATGCTTCGCTGTGATAGGCTGAAAGTACTGGATACGGCGGCCATTTTCGAGGTGCTTTTTGTCTCCTGATTGAAAAGGGAGGCGTCGCCGAGACGTCGCCGAGACGCACCCTGAACGCAAATAGAACAAAAAGCATCGCCGCGACGTCGCCGAGATGTCTCCGAGACGTACCCTGAACGCGGCCCAGGAATCAATGGTATCCATGGGTAAATGCTACTGTTTTGTGTCCTGGGGATCCTAGCAACCCCACCATAGCTGTCCTGGTACCCTAGCACGCGGTCTCCAACGTTGCGACAGTCACAGGTTACCGGTGTCAACCTCCCCCAGCTTACGAGGGAATGTTAGTCTTATGTTATTAAGTTATTAAGTTATCCTGGTACCCTAGCACGGTCTCCAACGTCGTGAAAGTCACTCGTTACCGGCGGCAACCTCCCCCAGCTTACGAGGGAATGCTACTCTTATGTTATGAAGTTATCCTGGTACCCCAGCATGGTCTCCAGCGTCATGAATTACTCATGTTACAGGCAACATGCACAATTCTTGGGGATTGATCCCACAACCTTCCGCACTGGAAGTGAGTGCTTTAGTACTAGTCGGCCATCTTGTCCGGTAGCGACAAGTCTAGGTTTTACAGCAAGTTAAGCTCCTGCTCGGCAGTAATGATTGGCAAACCCTTGTTAGATGCATGTCAACAGGATCTAGTGAAATACATGTTTTTTTCACACTATGAGCATTGAATATTTCACAAATGATGGGAATTTCGTCCAAATCATTAAGCTAGGAAAAAGAAATAGAATCTACTTATTTGTATAAGTTAGATGTAAAATAAAACCCCTCTATCAGACCACCTCCACAGATCGACCACTTCCTTATATCGATTGCTTCATTTAGGTCCGAGGCGATCAATAAATATATATATATATATATGTGAAGTGGGCGAGACTACTCGTCCTGTGGCAATTGTGGGCTTGGGCCGATTAGCTCGCATTCTGAAATGTGGGCTACTCGCCGAGACAGACCCGCATTTGCCACTATTTGCGGGGCCAGGTTCCCTGCTGTAACGCATTGCTAGGAGACGTCAATTGTGACTTTCCTAGCAACGCTGGAAGGTCGAGCGCTGGGGCTCAGACCCATCGGACGTGTTTATGCACGTTATGATGTTTTAGACGAGATTTAGGCTTTTATTGTCGGAATTCGGAAGAGTATTAAAGTAAACTTGATGGGAAGGGACGTATCGATAGGTATTTATTGGAATTATAGAAACGGATTGTACTGTTAGCGTAAGAATAAAGACGTGGGCTCTTGGAAAGTGGATTCGAACGTTCCTTGCATTCTTTACTATTCTCCAGTCTTCTTGTATACTAACCGCTATGGTCAACTTGCTATTTGATTGCTTTATATGTAATTAAGGGCCTTATGCCTGATAGGCTTTATGCAGCCAATCCACCCTTCTGCAGGGAAATTAATAGAAATATTAACAGAAGTAACGTAGTGATATTTGGTTGAAAATAAGACATTAACCTAGGCTGATTATCAGTGACAGCAGCAGCAACACTGGGAGTGTCTGCTCTGTTCTGGATTAAATTGAAGTATATTAACTCACACCGAAAGGGGGGGAGGAGAGCTAGTTAGTTGAAATAATAAATAACTGCTTTGATATCTTAAATGCGGGGAGGGAAAACAAACCGTATTTCTGTGATACTCTGGCTGTTAGCCCTTAGCCCGATAATTATACCGACAGAGGAGGTCGACCTGCAGATGGGATGAGAGGCGGCGGCTGCCCGCAGCAGGCCCAGGAAATTCACATGGAAATAATTACATAAATTAACATGTAGGCTCGCCTTAGTCAGGGCCGAAATAGCCGAACGGTTAAACTGGCGCCATGACCAGGATAGTAAGGGGTGTAATACCCTTTAATTCACTTTTGTACTCTTAGAAATTGTGGGTTTTTTTTACAGCTTATTCGGATAGTGTTGACGGTGACAGACGGCGTCTCCCTTTATGGATCAGGGCCCGTATGCATGAAGCAGTGTTAGCGGCATGTGGTGTTATCGCTCTAACACAGGGTAGCTAACACCGGTTATCAGCGGCGTTGAGAACTATGTCAAGCTGTATGCATGGGTGCTTATACGGTGAGTGTTAGCTAAACGTGAATTAATTTATTCATTATGGAAATTTCTCTGAGCCTGTTGCCTGCGAGCACCTGGTTGGGCCTAATATAATACCCACTGGGAACCAGCGCGCTTGTTACTGAGGCGGCGGCGGCGGCGATTTGTTTACTTTACATTCGTCGATTTGACAATATTAATATCAGCTCCAATGCGAATTTAGGGTTAAATTGATAAGATTTCATTTATTGCATACGTAATTCTGTTAAATATGACAGCATTTAATAGATTTGAGCGTAAGAAATTCCCGCAGATTCAGCGGCGGCCATCTTTACTTGACGTCGACAGTATGGATATCGACGTCACTGCGGCGGTGGCGATTTGTTTACTTTACATTCGTCGATTCGAAAATATTAATTTCGCCGCTGCTACGGCAGTAGCGTTAATATCGCTTCGCATTTAGGGTTAAACTGATAAGATTTCACTTATTGCGTATGTAATTCTGTTAAATATGATAGCATTGAGTAGATTTGGGTTCCATCCTGACACTAACCTAAAACTAACACCGCCTGTAAACCTGCTATGGGCAGGTGTTAGATTCTCTGACTTTAACCCCACAGAGTTTGTCTAACACCGCTCCATGCATAGCAACTTTTCTGCGCTAAACCAGAAATCCCACCATAAACGCGTTTTGGGTCGCTAACACCGCTCCATGCATACGGCCCCAGAACGTGACGTGATGGTTTAGGGTCTACCGGGGTTACATTATAATGGAGAAATAATAGTGTCTAACTAAATTGGTACTCCTGTTAATTTGCGGCTAGTCTTATGTCTTCCGCTATGATGACCTAGAGTCTTGATTCCATAGTGGGAACTATGTTATATCGTTATATTTATTTCTGGTATTACAATTGTGCTACTGCGGCCTCCCGATGTTCGAAATCGGTCAGAAAGAATGTTTATTTGGGCCAGAGGCATTTAGCTTTGAACTAGTCTGCCTGTTTTCCATTTGTTACTGCGTCTCCAAGCGACGATGCTCGTAACTGAGGAGAGGTGACATCATGAAGCGTATTTGGAGCATCAGGGCAGTAGTGTTTGGTTGAGATTACTACGTGCTGCTCCATTTCAATACTTGACCGTTTAATTTTACTTGTGATCTTTTTACACATGTAGGCTTCTATTAATTTCTTTTGTATACCTTAACTGTAATGTCTAAAATGATCTAAATTCATATGCATACATATATATACAAACATACTAAGAAAAGACTAAGTCAAAGACACACTAATATCTGGTGGTATTAATGTTTATTTCACTTAGTTGCTCACTCTTTTTCTGATATTTCATCTTATTTTTGGGGGTTTCAAATTTTAGCGGATGCTTTCATTTTTGGTACAAATAGGCAATAAATAACAACATTAATATATACAAACGCTGACAAATTAATAAAAATTCTTGTACAATCCCATAAATACACATTTATTTTTCTAGCCCCTTGCTCCCTAATAAAGAGCCAGGTGGGTAACCGGTAGTTCATTAACAAGTTTTTTTTATAAGGGTAATCATAAAAGTATCGTGACCTGGTGGCCTGAGTAGGATATTGCGAGGAAACATGCGGACCCTGGTGTCCTCATGGGGTCTCGCTGTGGCTGTCTGAGGTCAGCAGGGAATGCGGGGTAAAGTGCGGTTGAACCAGAGGCTCAATGGTCTGCTCTGGTGGTGTTTCACCCCATTCATTAAATGCGGACATGCATACTCCAAATGCGGGCATTGCCCCAGGAGATTTCCGGGAGAACCCACGTCCATTGGACAGCGGATCAGTTGACGAGGTGGGCTTTCCTCCCTCTTTCCAACTTCGGAAGGAGAGGCCGGATGCCACTCGTACACCCTTACTAATGGCCATGGAAATCGACATGTCCAAATTCCTACCCAATCCACTGCATGAAATAATGCGGGACAGGATTAAATCTCTAGAAATGCGGGAGGAGCAGATCCTGTCCTGGGAATTCAAACTGAATACCCGGTGGCAGGAGTAGGTCGAACGCCCATCTAAGGGGGACAGTCGCAAAGACTACACCCCAGACATCCGTGATGCCGGCATAACAGATGGAATGCTGAGCATGATCCACCAACAAAATGGGTGTTGCCCGCAT
Organism: Branchipolynoe longqiensis; assembly: GCA_030323885.1. Classification (NCBI taxonomy): domain Eukaryota; kingdom Metazoa; phylum Annelida; class Polychaeta; order Phyllodocida; family Polynoidae; genus Branchipolynoe; species Branchipolynoe longqiensis. Next base: position 34,147 of record JASIRB010001393.1, on the reverse strand, counting down.
AATAATGATAATAGAAATGCTTCCAACGCTTCTAGGGACAGGCCAGCTGTCACTTTAACCCAACCTGGGCAGAGCGCTCAAATGAGTCAAATGTGGGAGTTGATCCACATCGACTCCTATGCTTCTTACCGCTTCACTAATGAAGAACAGGCCATCATTAAATCCAACCCCGCAATTCGCCGGGCTGTAATGGAGGCCTCAAATATAAATCCGGGGATTGGAGCCTCGGCAGTAAGTCGTTCTATGCATTTAAGAGAACGTAACATAAGTGTACAAGAACAGTACCAACCCGCCAGGGTTCGGGCTGTGGAGGTACCTCCCTTTGATGGTATCAACCAAGACTGGGACACCTGGTGGGAGAAATTTAGCAAGGCGATGTCAGTAAACCGGTGGAATGAAACCACCACACTGACTCGTCTACTGCATCAACTCCAGGATGGTCCTGGACAACTGGCAGTAGATCATTGGGAACAAGATGACTCTTCCATGTAAGATGAGTTGGTTGAAGCATTGGCTTGGCAATTCAATGGTCTTGATCCTCTATCTAAGTGGGAACTTTTTGAAAAAAGGTTCCAACGGCCGTCAGACTCCGCAAATTCCATTTATTATGGGATGATGCTGGAGTCTGAGGCCAAGAAAGCCGGCCTAGGCTGTGGCATGTCGCGGGACTTAATACCCCGTAAAACTGTAGACGTGTTCTATCAAATGTTGCCGGACCATGCCGCAAAAGCTAGGATAACAAATGCGGGATAGCTGGAATTGCCAGCACCCCATCTGAGCTCGCATATGGTGACCAAAATGCGGGCATTTGTGTCTTTAATGGTCAGGGTTTCCGACCCAATAACAGTCGTGATGCCGACCATTCCGGTAAAAGGGAGTGGCAAGGTAAGTGCCCACAATTTAATTCAGGATACCAGGGAAGGGCCTCTAGGCCTTTCCAAAGGAATCCCTAGGATAGACCCCAAGTATCACCAGCTATGGAGTGTTATAGGTGCAGAGACTTTGGACACATGCCTGTCACATGTCCTCAGGCTCACGGACGTTCCATTGAACAGGCCATGTTCAATGAAGACGCTGCTTATTTAAATTAATACCAGCTGCAATGCCGGGAGTGTTGTTAGCTATGGTGATACCGGATAATCTTCCAAGTGCAACTTTTGAAAGTTGTGCTAAATCCCACATAAACAAACTCTCGACAGATTTGTGCCACTCTAAAGGGTCAGACCCGCATTCTGAATGTGGGTCGATTCACATCCGCCACGTTTTTTTGGTGGGTATGAGGTCGTTATGCTTGCAAAATGCGATCCATAACGATAATGATTTGTGTATGGACTACATACTAAAGAAAACTGGTCTTGACTTACACATTGTAGGGGAACGAGACAGGTTTGCTATGAATATTTTCCCACTAAATGGGAAACGATGGTACATTCCCATCAATATTAGAGGTTCCAAAGGTTTCTTCCTGATAGATACGGGCGCCGCTATGTCTGTCATAGGGAAGAGATTTTTTTATGACGTTAATCTAAGCACCCGCAACCTGGTGTCTGAGGTTAAACCATTAAGTGTTACCGGTCTTGTGATCCCGCAATTTGGTTGCACGGAAATACCTTTAGGTATCGCCAACCAGATTTTTCACTCATCGGTATTAATTGTAGATATACCTGAAGACGCTATATTGGGGAGTGACTGGATGTCATTTTATGAAGCTAGCCTTACCCCGCATAATGGGGAATTTGTGGTGCTACAACTCTGTAACTTAGACACGCATTGCCAGCTCAGAACAAATTGCGCGCTCACATGTTTGGCTGAGGATGTGACGATAGCCACCCACCAAACGGTCACAGCTCTGATTATAACTAAGCATATAGATGGGGAAGGGCTGTGTTTGATTGAACCTGACCCTGAAATGCTTGGTCCAATGAAAGTCACATCGGTATCTTCATTGATTAGTAAATCAAAGGGTGCAGTCTTACTACTCTGTAATATAACAGATGACCTGGTCCATCTGTCGCGAGGCCAAACCATCGGTAATGCAGCAGAGGCCAGATCACATGGACCCATTGACAGTCCTATGGCCGCAATGGTATTCGATCTGCTTAAAAGAGAATGCGGTGTTGAGGGGTTTGGAGGATCGTCTGAACCCGCGATTTCTGTAGATAAAAATTTGTTTGAAGGATTAACTCAAATCCCGGATTTCATATTGTCCATGGCAGTTGCCACGCATTTGGATCATATGAAAGACAAAAGAAAATTGCGGAATTTTTGTTCGAGTTTCTCGATATATTTGCGAGGGCGGATGTTAAACTGGGTTAGACCGATGTCGTACACACCATATCGACATCAGCGACAACGCCCGTTTAGGATACCGTATTGCAGACTCATGGATTCCAAGAAGCAGGCTCTGGAGGATGAGGTGCCCACAATTTTGGCATATGGTATTATTACAGACAGCAGAAGTCCCTACAGTTCGCCCGTACACTTGGTTACCAAAAAGTATGGAACGTGGCGATTCTGCATTGACTACCGTAAATTAAATGCGATGACTCACAAAAATGCAAACCTTTACCACGCATTGACGAGAGCCTGGATAGCCTTGGAGGAAACAAGTGGTTCTGCACATTGGACCTTCAATCGGGATACCACCATGTCACGATGACAGGACGACGACCGGGAGAAAACTGACTTCACCACTCATATAGGACTCTATGTGTGGAAGGTAATGCCTTTTGGTCTCTGTAATGCACCAGCAACATTTGAGAAAATGATGGCTGAAATGTTAAATGGTTTGTTATTTACACACTGTTTAGTATATTTAGATGACATTAATATCTTTGGTGAAACTGTTAGCACATGTCGTAATAATTTACGCGAGGTCTTTCTTCGACTTCGTAAATATAAATTGAAACTTAAACCGTCTAAATGCAATCTGTTTCGCTGGGGGACAGAGTATTTGGGCTGCATTGTCTCGGGGGAAGGCATTAAAGCCAACCCGAGAAAAGTGGAGGCTATTACAAAATGGCCTGCGCCTAGGTCCCCTAAGGAAACAAAAAGTTTAATAGGATTTGCCTCATACTATCGAGACTTTATCCCTAAATTTGCTAAAGTAGTCGCACCTATTCAGGATATGGCTAATGCAAGCACACAGGCCTTTGACTGGGGTACACCTCAGGAGGCGGCATTCCTTGAACTAAGACATTTATTTACGAATACACCTGTCCTGGGTTATCCTCGGCCTATTGGCCAATTTATCTTAGATACTGAGGCTAGCGCCTTCGGTATTGCCGGGGCGTTAAGTCAGATGCAGGATGAGGTAGAAGTGCCCATTACATTTGCCAGCAACAGGTTAAGTGCCTGTCAGCGACGATATTAATGGCAATTAATGGCAATCGTCATCTATACCAAAAAGTGGCGACATTATTTTTTGGATTCTGAATTTCAGAACAGAACCGACCAAGTGGTTATTAAATTTAAAAGAGGCTGAGGGCATGATAGGGCATTGGTTAGCATGGCTATCAGAGTTTGGCCTGACCAACACCCACATTACTTATCATCCCGGCCCTCAACATATTACTGCCGATGCACTGAGCCGCATTCCCATGCGCCGTTGTGGCATACCTGAATGAGGAGACTGTGGGGCACATACGGCGGTAGTCGCTTCCTTAAGCCATAGAGCAGAAATTGAAAATATTTTTAATTTTTGGTCTCAGGCAGAAATTCGTCAGGCTCAGGCAAGTGACGATACTTGTTTCACTATTATTACATTGTTAAATACACACACCTCGAGACCTCCTGGAGATCTCACGAGTGCTGAAAATGGTGAAACCATTAAATTATTAAATCAATGGGATCAACTAATCCTTCTAGACGGGTTGCTATGTAGAAATGTGCTTGACAGCGACACTTTAGCGACTCATAGACAGATTATTATCCCGTTTCTCCTACGCGAGGACATTTTAACATTTTGCCACAGCCATAAAACCTTGGCGCATTTTGCCGGGTATGAATGCGAGAGTTCGCGATTGGGTCAAGGCTTGCCCTAAATGCATGACTATAAAACCCGGGCTGGGATTACCCAAAATGCCCATTCAGCAACAAATGACAGGCCAACGATGGTGTCGGTTGTCCTGTAATTTTGTTTCCGGCTTCACACTCACTAGGCGGTGTTGCGGATTCCGAGGGACACCAGTTTGACAGGGACACATCGCTTCTGCACATGCGTCAAAATCGAACAGCATCATCACTAACCTTATAAATTTAATATAATGTTTTTGGTAAAGATGTTTTCTATATGTGTACCAAACGATTTGTTTCTAGATTATGTAATTTAAGAGATATTTGACTTCTTGTGTATTTTCTGTATGAAGATTGCTTACGGCCATTGACAATGCCTTGAGTTTGACACTACGCGCAGTGCAAAACGTTAGTTTTATTAAAAAATAATAGAATTCAAGAACCCTAACCTTATAAATTTAATAGAGTCTTTATGGTAAAGATGTTTTCTATATGTGTACCAAACGATTTGTTTCTAGATGGTGTAATTTGGGAGATATTTGACTTCTTCTGTATGAAGATTTGCTCATGGCAGTTAACAATGCATTTGAATGGAAGTGTCCCTGTCAAACTGGTGTCCCTCGGAATCCGCATCAGCGGGACAAGTTAGTTATATTGGTCGTACAAGATCATTTTACTAAATATGTACAGGTCTACTCGCTGCCTAATCAAACGGCAGAAGTAGCGTCTGAAGCCTTAGTAGATAATTGGGTACTAATTTTTGGCGCCCCTATTTCATTACACTCGGATCAAGGTAGGGAGTTTGAAGCGGAGCTCTTTCAGTCTATGCTAACGTTAATAGGCTGTCATAAGATCCGCACCGACCCCTACTGTCCTAGATCAAATGGGTTAGTCTAAAGATTTAACTCCCAACACACTGGTATTCAGGGAAAAATTACGATTACCGTGTGATTTGCAATTTGTGTTAGGAAGACATGTGTTAGGAAGACACTCATCTAAACCATGTATGCCGGCTTTCATCCGGTGGCTGGAGTGTTGTTTCCACAATTCATATAGCAGGGTACATAATAGTACTGGAAAGAGTATCCAAAGAAATAAAAATTCTTATGGTAATGCTAACTTCCCTAGATTTGTAGTGGGCGATCAGGTACTAAGATATCATGCGCCTACTGCAAATATTAAACTCGCTCCCAACTGGGATGGGCCATGGGAGATATGTAAGGTTGTGTCTGACGCGACGGTTGTAATACAAACCCACCAATTAAAGGCTCGTAAATCTAACACGGGCCGTCTGAAACTTTACACCGCCCGCATTCCGCAGACCGGCGGCAGCGGCGGGTGCTTAAGTGAATTAGCCGATAAGGCGCAACCATCTGAGGCGGCCCCGGCTGTCGCCCAACCACACACAGGAGGCACTGATAGCGGGGCCGAATTTTGCCGAATTTTAATTTTGCAGGATACATGACACCTGCTAGGCAACAGGGCGCCACAGTAAAAGGGAAATACAAATGCGCTTTTTTCGTTTGATTGATGATTGATGGTCATCAATCGAACGAATAAAGCATTAAACCATTGAACATGTGTATTTTGCTTCCACTGTAGGATAGCGACATTATGCAACTTAACTAAAAACGAGCTTATTGATTATGCGTTACCGGTATACACCTACAGAATATAACACTATATAGTACAATCACATACATTAAGAATAACACAATATATATTAAAAACATACGTTTAGAATATAACACTATATATTTTTTTTTTTAAGAAAAAAAAAAGAATTGACATTTACGGGATAGAATGGAAATTGTGACAGTTGACTAATGATTAGCTCAGTCATATGGGTGCAGGAATTGAATTCCATGGGTAAAATTGCGACGGTGAATCATATTCCAGACACCACTAACACAGATATCCAGGCATTGTTCATATTAACAATTAAATAGTGGGATATTCCCGCGTATCGCCCGGAAATGTATATTTGAAATAACATTTACTTAGATTTAACTGGTGACGGCCCCTCTCGCCCAGACAGCACACAGTCGTCGGCCCGACGGCGGCCCGACGGTGGCCCAACGGCGGCCCGACGGTGGAAAACGCCGTCGGGCCGACGTTGTTTTGTCCAACCTCCCACCGTCGGGGCGACGGCGGCTACCGCCGTCGGCCCGACGGCGGCAGCCGTTGTCGCCCCGACGGCGTCGGGGCGACGGCGGCTGCCGCCGTTGCGCCGTCGTGCCGACGTTGTTTTGTCCAACGACCCACCGTCGACTCGATGGCGTTTGTCGCCGTCGGGGCGACGGCGACAAACGCCGTCGAGTCGACGGTGGGACGGTTAATACATCGTAATAAATTACAAGTTATTTGTTCAAATAGAACGCTGTCCAACGATCGCACGTGTTGTGCTGGCAACTCGAGCCGGCGACTCGAGTCAGGTGGCGATTCGAAGCAAAGAAACCGTATCGGATGATTCAAATCGTATTAACACGAATAATTCCACTAATACTTCGTAATAAATTACAAAACTTTTACAGAATAATCTAAACATATTAATAAACAAACCTCTTAAATAATTCCTTTAAATTCCTCTGATTTCTGGCATTATTTGTTCAAATAGAACGCTGTCCAACGATCGCACGTGTTGTGCTGGCAACTCGAGCCGGCGACTCGAAGTAAACAAACCGTATTGGGAGTTATTGGTAGAAAAAGAACACTGATCAACAATCGCATGTGGTCCGCGGGCGACTCGAGCCGGTATCCAAATTTAAAGAACTGCGCATGCGCGGCCCACCACCGTCGGGCCGACGATGGCTCGACGGTGGACCAGACTTGGAAAATGAATGCAAACCTGAGGCGGCCCACCACTGTCGAGCCGACGATGGCCCGACGGTGAATCAAAAAAGTGAAATGGATTGAACCCTAACGTCGTAACACCACCGGCGGCCCGACGGTGGCCCGACGGTGGTTCAAAAGTGGAAAAGGATTGAACCCTAACGTTGGAACACCACCGTCGGGCCGACGATGGCCCGACGGTATACCAAGTGTGGAAAATGAATGCAAACCTGCGGCGGCCCACCACCGTCGGGCCGACGATGGCCCGACGGTGGCTCAAATCAGGAAATGTGGAAAATGAATGCAAACCTGCGTCGGAAATCCACCGGCGGCCCGACGGTGGCTCGACGGTGGACCAAGTGTGGAAAATGAATGCAAACCTGCGGCGGCCCACCACCGTCGGGCCGACGGTGGCCCGACGGTGGCTCAAAAGTGGAAAGGGATTGATTCCCAACGTCGGAAATCCACCGGTGGCCCGACGGTGGCCCGACGGTGGAAAGTCGATCGCGACGGTCCGACCAATAGCCGATGTCGGCCCGACGGCTGTGTGCTATCTGGGTCGGGGATGTGCCTAGCGGCCGATTAGACATAGCATTCACCTAAATTAATAGTCAGTGTTACCATTAGCCGCGATTATGGCGAACAAAATTGTCTTTAAAATGGCATGTCAATATTCTCGGGTTAGAATGGGCTACCCGACCATCTGGCAGTAGTACAACTTTGGTGGGTCATGTTTCTTGGTTACTTCCATAATGTTATTTAAAAAAAAAATTTTTTTTAAATAACATGCTAAAGTTATCTATATTAATAATATATTAAAAATACTAATAAAAAATAAAAAAATATATATATATATAAGTGACAGTCCTACCAGCTATTGATGGAGCAGCTATGGTGGATGGAATGGTTGGTGCAGTAAAATACATACAAAATATCATGGCGGTGTAAGGTGAAATGGCATTCTACATTTATCTATATTAATAAAAATTAATATAAAATAAATAAAAAAATAAAGGAGATACATAATACACTAATGAACAGATAAAATTATAGAGTAACAGACCTAACGCACAAAACAATACACTGGGCCCAGCATTTCTTGTTGGGGCTGCTGGCGTGGCACCCGTCCATGAGCGTGTCGTAGCGGTGGATGGGCTGCCTCGGATCCCCGGTGGCCAGTGGGTTCCACCCGCGATGAGTTGATTCCGTTGACGACGTGATTATAAATCATCACCGCATCGTCAACGGTTCCCTGGAATAGCCCTAGCACATGAAATTTACCACACTATTTTCCTATGAACTACACATTATTCTCTTCTCTTTACGCCTTTCTTCCATTTTTTTTGGGTAAAGAATCGCTCTATTTCCTGTTTAATCAGACTACCGCAAATTTGTGTGTTATCGCATATTACATCTATGCATATTACTATATAGTTTAACCAACCTAGAGGGGGTGCACCGCGGGGTGTGCCTGCCGGTGGGCAAAGTATTGCCCCACCGACATCCGGTGTCTGGCAGGGTTATTGGCGTCCATGAGTTCTACTCCGGCGAAGGGCGCCAGGCAGACCCTCCCAGAATAGACTGTCCGGTGAAGGTCGACGGACTCCTCCCGCTGGACGCCCAACCGGCCGATGAGTTCCCCGGCATCGTCACTCCTAAAGCCATGTTCACACAGGAAAAGTTTAAACCGATTTAGACAAGGGGAATAATATGAATCGATTTAGACGACCGAGTTTGAAAGTGTTTCGCGTTAACACGGGCAGTGCTTGAGTCGGTTTAAGGCGGAAGTGGATATCTGCGCATGAGTGTGGGTTCGACCTAGATATGTATAGACTGAATCATATTGTTTTGGAACCGTAAAAACTTCTGCTGGGCAGTGAAAACCTATAAATAAATGATGAAAAAAACATCTGTGCACCTCTATCCGGTTCATAGACCAAATTATATAATATGTGCTTTTGATCAACCGGAAAGTCAACAAACTAAGGTCTCGACTGCGCATGCGTGTGACGTCATTAATCCGCCTCAAGTAAGTTGGTTGCATTCACACGGGCGATATAAGTCGAATCATAAAATTCGGTTCATATAAACCACCTAGATAGGTGGTTTATAAAATCCGAATTATATGATTTGAATCAGCCCTAAACCACCTCACACGCCAAATGTGAGCCAAACTAGGCAAGGCGATTAATATGAATCGGATTAACTGCCCTGTGTGAACACGGCTTAAGACTAGTGACCCTGGTCCGGCGGTTGTGCTCCACTATGGGCACGACTCAGGATCTCGGATCCAATCAGATACTACCTTACAGGGCGTCCAATGAGAGGGGTTGTGTCTGGAAGACATGGGACTACAAAATTGCAGCCCCCCATACTGAGTTTGTGAATCTTAAGTTGCGGGGTTTCTCAAAATGGAAATGACCCCCCACGAAGGGGGTAGGGGTCTGAAAATTTGGACCCCATCATTTTCTGTTAGCCTGAACCCTATTGAAGCCAGAACTACAAAAAAAATCAATTTTAGCACAAAAATCCTACGGGAATACGTATCATACTGCACTGATCCGGACAGAGGAAGACCGAGACATGAGTGGGAAGAAAAGGGTGTTTATTTCTGAGGGAGGGTGTACATTAAGTTTGAAGATTTGATTCGAGCAATGTTAGTCCACCTGGTCCATGTTTGAGGATGGTGTGGAAGGGGCCTGGAAGCCTGCGGGGGTAGGCCCGGGAGCCGACCCCCACGCAGTGGGAAGGTAAAAAAGAGGGTGGGTGGGCGTGGAAGAACCAGTTTGTATCGCCACTGGGACCCGAATGCAGGTCAAGGGAGGAGGGGAAAGGTAGGAGGAGGAGGGGGGGGGCGTCCCGGGCTTCCCCCGCCGGATCAACCACAATTCTGGATGGTGGGCCGATCCGGACAGAGGAAGACCGAGACATGAGTGGGAAGAAAAGGGTGTTTATTTCTGAGGGAGGGTGTACATTAAGTTTGAAGATTTGAGTCGAGCAATGTTAGTCCACCTGGTCCATGTTTGAGGATGGTGTGGAAGGGGCCTGGAAGCCTGCGGGGGTAGGCCCGAGAGCCGACCCAAAACACAAGGCTAAGGCTCTCGGGGCGACCGCCGTCACCTGCCTTGGGACGTAGGCGTGGACGGCGTCAGACTCCCAGGTCCCTTGGGCCATTATGGCCGACAAGTCCACGCCCCTCGAAGCACAGGCCTGGGCCGCGCCCCGGCGTAGGCCGTGGAGAGTGTATCTTGAGGCGTCCGGGACTCCCGCCTCGCCGAGGGCGGCCCAGAGCAGGGGCGTGATGTCGTTTGAGGTGAGTGGCGTGTTGTGGCGCGCCATGAAGGCCGGCGCATCTCCGGCAGCCGGGACGAGGGTGACCGCCCGGTCCCAAGCCCGGACCGGACACAGTGGTGATCCGGGGAGGGCGGGCACGAACAGGGAGACCGCCTGTGCGGCGGAGCGGATAGTCTTGGATGACGCCACCAAGACCCTGAGGCCCCCGGGGGCGAGCCGGACGTCGTCGCGGCGAAGGGTGTGGCGACCGCCCCAGGGGGCGTGGGAGGGCGAGAGGAGGTTGGATTGCCTTAGGAATGTGAAATAAGCCAGGACGACTGCGGCCCAAGGTGCGACCCCGAGATGCCCGAGGGACCTCAGGTGGGCGTGTATGATGGGTAGCATGTCGGGGGTGATGGCAAGGGCCCTCCTCACCGGGGCGGCGAAGAGCCTCTCCCCGCCCCGGCGGACGCGGGCCACAAAGGGGGCGTCAAAGGGGGCGGGGTCGCCCCCCGCCTCCCGGAGCCAGGCGCGTGCGCCCGAGATCACATTGGCGACCGAGGCGGGGGAGGGAAGCTCGCGATGGAGGTGGGCAATGAACTGCCCCACGTCGTAGGGGAGGGGGCGGAGGTGGTCGACGCCCCGCTCCAACATGAATTGGAGGTAGCGCCTCGCGTGCCGGGTTCGATTTTTCCAGGTCCCGGGGGCGAGGGCAGCCGTGTGAAGGGTCATCAGATGTTCGTGCTCCCTGGGATCGTAATCTGGGGAGAGAATTACAGGTCGTTAGAAAGTAACTCCGGGGAGTGAACTACCCTTACTCGACCCAGACCCATGTCTCGACAATGATCCCGTACGATTTGTAAGGCGGCCCGGGAGGAGTGGGCCCGGCTGAGCGCGTCCGCCAGGATCAACTCGACGCCCGGCTTGTGGCGGACGACTATTGTGTAGGAGCCCAAGGCCGCGACCAGCCAGAGCTCCCGGGCGCACGCGCCGAGGGTCGGGTCGGAGGCGCGGCCCGATTCGAGGGCGAGGGCCGAGGCGGCGTTGTCCGTGTTGATTAGCACCTCGTAGCCGCCCGGGGCCGGGGGGCCGGGGGGCCGAGGGTCTTGACGGCCATGACGAGGTTGACCGCCTCCAGCTCGTGGATGGTCGGGAAGGCGGCCATCATGTCGTCGCTGTAGGCCTCGGAGAAGCAGAGGTCGCGCGAGAAGGCGCCGCCCCCAGTGAGGCAGGAGTCACATTCGATGACCCACCGGGGGCGGAGGGGGGCGGCAGGAGCCATACGCCGTTCCCCCTCTTCGCGTAGTCGCGAAACCAGCGCACGTCGAGCCGGAGGTCGGGGTCGACGTCCGCCTGTCCGGCGAGGGGGGAGGCGCGGAGGCTTGCGAGAATCCGCCCCATGAATTTCCGAGCTGAGGGGATACAGGTACTGATGTGGGCCAGGCGCCCGAGGAGCTGCTGGAGGGCCTTCCGCGTCAGGGTGGGGCGGGCCAGCCAGCGCTCGCAGTCGTGAAGGACCTCCTCGAGCTTGTCGTCCGGGATGCGGAGCACCATGGCCTCGGTGTCGAGGTGAATGCCGAGCCAGACCAGGCGTACGACCGGGGGACAGCACTTGTCGGGGGCGAGGGCCAGCCCGAGCTCTGCGCAGAGGTCCCGGAGCGCGTCGAATGCGCGCATGGCGTCGAGGTAGGAGGACTCACAGCCCACGAAGTCGTCGACGTAGACGAGGCTGGAGAACCCCCGCTCCCGGAGCATCCAGGAGACGGCCCCGGTGACGCGGACGCAGGCCGCCCCCGAGGTTCGACATCCGAACGGGAGGGCTATGTCGACGTAAAGGTCGTCGTCGACCGTGATGCCGAACAAGGGGGCCGAGAGGGGATCGGCCCTCAGCTGCCTGTAGGCCCGGGAGACATCCGCGGACCAGCAGAAGGCCCCTCGGCCCCGGAGGGTCATCTCCCTGCCGATATCCGAGACAGAGGGGAGGGAGTAGTGATGGGGGCGGCCCAGGTACTCCTTCCGGCGTATGCCCGAGTTGACGCTCCGACCGGGCGGGAAGGAGAGATCGACTATGATCCGGCGCTTACCGGGTGTCGACTTGGGCCGCGTCATTATCGGGCTGCACTGGGTCCATGGGGAGAAAGGGGGGACCCTAAAGGGTCCCAGGAGGGCGCCCAGCCGGAGCTCCTCCTCAGCGTAGGCCGTGACGTGGCGGGCGTAGGCCGGGTCCTCGCGATGGTTGTGGAAGGTGGGGGTAGGCGGCCCCGGCGCGGTGTAGTTGGCCGGGAAGCCAAACTCCAGGTGATCGGCCAAGGTGGTATCAGGGTGCCGGGCGAGCTTCTCTTGCCAGGCTCCAATGTTCAAGTCTGAGTCGACCGGGACTCGGGCAGCCAAAAAATTCGGGAGGCCCGAGGCCCGGGCGGCGGCGTAGGCCGCCGCGTAGCGCGGGTACCTGGTCCAACCCTCCCCCGAGAGGACGGGCCAGAAGCCGTCCAGAGTGTGCCTGTATTCGGCCGAGGTGGGGCCGCAGGCGGCCGCGGGTGCCCATGATTGCTGCAGGGTATGGTCGAGGACCTGTCCTATCGGCTCGCTCCGATCGGCCGTCCCGGTAGGGGGGACGGGGCCCGCCTCGGTCACGTCACAGATGCCGCAGGAGGCCGGGCCGGTGGCGGTCGGCGTCGATGCGATCTGGGCGGCGTGGGCGTATTCCGTAAAGGAGCGGTAGCCGGGTGTGTTTGGGGTGTCCGTGACGTCACTCGGGGAAGCCGTGGGGGAATCCCCCGGACGGAGGCGGGCCGGTATCGGCGTGCCCAGGGGCCGGGCTAGCGGAGGGCCGGGCTGCCCACCAGCGGAGAGAATGACGTCAGAGGGAGTTCCCAGTGAAACTAGGCCGGGGAAACCGGCGCAGCCGCCGCGGTTTGTGACGTCATTCCGGGGGTATCCCAGGGGCCGGGCGGCGCGGGGGAGCCCGGGAGGGAAGCCGAGTGGCTTCAGGAGAATGTCAACAAAGGAGTTAGTCCGGGGGCGTGCGGGGGGGTCGAGTACAGAGCTCCGGCGGGATCGCGGAGGCGTGGGTGCCCGCCGGGGGTCTAAAAATCCGAGGGGGGGCGCCTGCCGGTCTTGTCTCTCGCCTTTTTGGAGTAGCACGACGCCTCGGAGTGATTGGTAACAATTTCCGGACGTTAGCACAGTAGCCGCAGATGTGTGCCAGCTTCTGTGAACCGGCCCCGTGCGACTCGCCCTTCGCCGCCTTGTCGCAGGCCTGCGGATCCTTATTCCAGGCCTGGCAGGGGGTGCCCATGCTGGCGCGATCGTACGAGGTGCGACCGTCCTGAGGGGCCTTCTGTTGGTGGCTTTTTCCCGAGTGGTGATCGCCCGAGGCGGGGGGGCGGAGGTGAGGTGGCTCGCCATTGCGATAATCTCCACCCTCGCGGCGTTGATGGCCGCCGAGTCCCGCCAGCCGTCTGGGAGGCGGCCGTCGGCGATTCTCGTGAATATCTCCTCGGAATACCGGCGTACCACCGCCCAAGGGAGCGAGCAGTTGTCCTGGGCCACCATCTCCTGGTGGCGTGAGAGGGCCTCCAGGGCCGACGCCGGGAATGCTCGCTGATACTGGAGGCGCCTCAGGCCCAGGGTATACTCCTCCTGGGTCGCCTCCCCTTTTTTAATTGTTTTTCCCTCATCCCCCCTCTCTACGAGATCATAAGGAAATATGTATTTGGAGGAAATACCTTTTTTCCTGCTGGTAGCCTTCCCGTCCGCCGCCGCGACTATGAGGCGCACCGCCTCCTCGGCCGATGACCGGGGGACCCTTCCGTAGAGGTCGTGGTCGTGTTGTCGGTAGTCGGGGAGGCGGCGGCGGCGGGCCGTGCCAGCGTCGCGGTGTTGTCGGCTGCGGGGGCGCGGAGACGGGGAGGGCGAGGACCAATCGCTCGCCGGGCTTCTGTATCGGCCGTCACGTCCCGGAGCAAGGGCCCGCTCCCGTCTAGTCGCGGGGGCAGGGCTCGGAGAAGCCGGAGAAAGTGTCCGGGGTCTACTGTGGCGGACGCTTGGGGTCGAATCAGTCCTGTGGCGACGCGGGGAGGGGCGGGCACGTGGGGTGACTGGGCTTCCGCCTCCCGGCTCGCCTTTGCGGTGGCCGCGGTGAGGGCGGCTGTGGCTTCCGCGAGCACCCGGGACTGGGCCGCCATTTCCTCTCTCTGTGTCGCCAACTCCTGCCTCTGAGTCGATGCGATCCGCTCCAAGTCGGTCCACTTTCTCTCGATCGCATCGATCGACGCCTGCATCCAGACGAGGCCGTCCGCCTGCTTCGCCCTCGCTGATGGCCTTTTGGGACGGACGGACTGTCTCGCCGGCGGGGTAGGCGGCGTGGGGGGCCGCCTCATGGCGCCGCCATCTTGGGAGCCGTCCGAGATGCTCCCGCCAGCTCGTGGTGAGGTTGGCGGTCTCCGCGTCGACCGTTTCGCGGGCCTACCTCTCTGAGTCGTCACTCGACGTGACGGCTGCATATTCCTTTTTTACGTGGGTGCCTTTTTAATTTAACCTTCCTGGGATCCTATGGGTAGATCCGGGAGTACGTGGGTGGAGACGGGTGTATTAATGAAAGAACCAGTTTGTATCGCCACTGGGACCCGAATGCAGGTCAAGGGAGGAGGGGGAAGGTAGGAGGAGGAGGGGGGGGGGCGTCCCGGGCTTCCCCCGCCGGATCAACCACAATTCTGGATGGTGGGCCAATTGGAATGTATTCCCATCTGCTCATTCAGAACAATATTTTTATTATTTGAGCAAACTAGTAGGTAGCTACAATGTTGTAAAACAATAAATTTGTGTTGACTTTGTTGTGACACAAGTGGTTTTAGAGATATTTAACTTTTTCTGTATGAAGATTGCTCACTGCCATTGACAATGCATTCAGTTTGCAAGTACACGCAGTGCAAAACGTCAGCTTTATTCAAAATTAATAGAAATCCAGAACCTTAACCTTATCAATTTAATATAATCTTTTTGGTAAACATGTTTTCTATGTGTTTTCAATCAGTTTGTTTCTAGGTGGTGTGGTTTTAGAGATATTTAACCTTTTCTGTATGAAGATTGCTCACTGCCATTGACAATGCATTGAGTTTGCCGGTATGCGCAGTGCAAAATGTCAGTTTTATTCAAAATTAATAGAAATCCAGAACCCTAACCGTATCAATTTAATCTTTTTGGTTAAACATGTTTTCTATGTGTACTCCAATCAGTTTGTTTCTATGTGGTGTGGTTTTAGAGATATTTCACTTTTTCTGTATGAAGATTGCTCACTACCATTGACAATGCATTGAGTTTGCCGGTATGCGCAGTGAAAAACGTCAGTTTTATTCAAAATTAATAGAAATCCAGAACCCTAACCTTATCAATTTAATATTATCTTTTTGTTAAACATTTTTCTATGTGTATTCCAATCAGTTTGTTTCTAGGTGGTGTGGTTTTAGAGATATTTAACTTTTTCTGTATGAAGATTGCTCATAGCCATTGAGTTTGCAGTGCCACAGTGTGTTTATTATTGTGGTTACTATCACCACAATGGCCGCACTTCCATTTAGCATGACGTCAGTGCATACCATGTATTCAATACTTTATTTCAGATTCAGCATTATGGTAGTTACATAAATTGGTCCATACTAGTTTGATATTTAAACAAATACAATACTAATCATTATCCAAATGTTGGTCTACATACAGTGGTACAGTAATAATATGGAAGTGGCTATTCATACGAGACCGCATGAATAACCAGAGTGCTTATTAGTAGGCCCTATGGCTATGCTATGAGACTCCTTTACCCTGTTGTATCCCCGTCGCGTTAGGGTTAGGATAACTTTGTTTGTTGTTTTACATCCTAGCAACATTTATGGTCATATCAGGTCGGGGTTTAGGGTTAGGGTTGTTTCATCTTATGATTAGGTTAAAGCTAGTCAGGTGATTATACATGTGTGTATATATATATATATATATATATATATATATATACACACATATATATATATACTGCGTATATACTTGTATATACGGGTGTAGGGTGATCAGGTTGGGAGCTCCAGTAGAGATAGGTGCGATCCGCCAGGTTAACGCTTGGTTCGGGCGGGAGAGTTGAGATGCCCTAGTCGGCACCACCATCGGGATCAGCAGGTTCTAGTTCAATCCGCCAGGAGGCTTCTGGGTCCCCTGCCACCTTGGGCTTGGTTTGGCTCATCACTGCCCGCCCGTCCAGCACTGTAGCCACTTATCGGTGCCCGCTCGTCTTGTTTTTTTTCTTTTTTCTATGTGGTTGTTACTGTTTATTCTAATTGATTGGGCGGGTTTGCCCAGCCATTTGCCTATATAGATATATAATTGAAAGGTGGATCTTAGTTGTTGATGTAATAAATGATCATATCGGCCAGTCTACCATTCTTGCTTGTCCTTACATATGCACTTATATATTTAACCAGTGGTGGGTATAGTCTAACCCACTTCATATATATAGTTTATTAAGCAGAACTGTTTATAGGCCTACTAAGGCCAAATTATTAAAAAAAAGTTTTGATTGTCCTTTTGAAATAAAAAGCTTGGTCGGGCAGGCAATTTTTATTTCATTTATTTTTCCTCCACTCTCGACCCTGCCCCCTCCCCTTCCCAGTTCCCTCCTCAAATCCCTCTCGATTCCTTCCCCCCCCCCCCCCACTGCCTCCATCCATCCCACTCTCCATTCCTTTTCTCATTCCACCCACCCTCTTAATTTAAGTTTTGTTGGGGGGAAATTCAGGGGCGGACGATTTTTCACTCACCGGCAGCAACAATCACAATCCTTTTTGTTATTTGGCCTAAAGTTTATGTAATTGATTAATAATGAACATACACACTAAAGTTTGTGCAATACACGATATTCACACGCATGCGCTGGGGCAACGGTCTCACAACCATGGTGTTTGTTTTCACTGTCAGATGTCGCATGCGTTGTGAATATTGTGTATTAATAGTGACTGACTAGTTTGGTACCCTCCTCAAATTTTCAAAAGGGTCCAAACATGAAAATTATATTTTTCTTGGAAGCTCCAATGACCCAAACACAATATACTTTTGGAATTTACTAAATATCCCAAATTTGACTGACATACATGCATTTGAAAGTTTGTAATTTCCATGGTTTTTGTATGCGCTGTGGGAATGGGCCCACAGCCGTAGTCTTTATCGTCGCCATCAGATGTTGCATGTGGTGTGAATATTGTGTATTGATCAATAATGAACACAAAACTACAAATTGGTAATTTTATTTTTAGTAATTTTTTTCTATGATGATCTACTATAAACCCCTATTGACAACTTTAGCAATTAAAGGCAACAACACAACCAATCACTCAGAATATTTCAGCAATTAAAACAAATCCTAAATCTAAAGAGAACGTATTTTCCATGTTTCCAAAACTTGATAAAATCATTCAAATTATATATTTATTCTTTGGTGGATATCACATATCTATCACCTGCATAGATTAGATTACTGTAATGTCCTGAACAGACAGAAACTTGAGATATCTTCTGTGCATTTGGATAGAACACAATATTTCAGTACATACCCTAAAATGGAAGAAAGCTGGTTTCAAACGAGTTAGCAAATTATTCATCACAAGTGTCCAGAGTATCACATTCTTCACACCATTATTCAAAATGTCCAACTGATTACATTAAATAGATATTGTATGTCATGCGTACATCTTTGGGGGTCATTTTATAGTTATATTTTACTTATTTTTATGTTCAGTATGAAGAGAAAACAGTAGTCAGCACTTGTTCTTGTATGTTACTCCATCTCTTCAGGATGTTTGATGTTTCTAAGAGATTAGCCACCAACTGCAAATCAGAGCCATTAAATCTCATTTTGAATACAAATGGCAAGGATTTCCAAGTAGTTACTTCTCTGTATTGTACCCAGAAGAGTTTGTGAAGTATGCTTTTCCTAAACTGACATCTTGCCTAAACTGACATCTTGAATATAACCATACACTGCTTGAAGGGATTGATCTAGAAAGTGGAATAATATTAGGAGAAAGAAGTCATAATGTAATATCTAATATATGTTTGGACTATTTAACAAAGCACGGTCCTCCCCTTTTATTGCAGGAGCAGTCACCATTGACAGAAACGTATCCATTAGCAGTATGTTCTCTCTGTTTACTATATTTTGGTGAGTATTATTGGTAGAAATATTCCAAATATTTTAGGACAAACCCAGAAAACATACCTTAGGCAGTATTCATGCAAATGCTATGCATTGTGAAATGCATAATACACCAAAATTGCCTATGGCTTTACCTATATTAATTTGGTCATTGCCTTTTAAATTACTAATCTTTATATTAATAATAATATATTCAGTTATAGTGGAAAAAATGTATGAAATATAGATATGTATTGCCAGTTACATTAAAAACGGTCTGATGAAAAATTAAATCAACAATTTGTGTTTGCAGTCGGACGTTTCAGTTAGAATTTGTCAATTTGGAAAATAAGATTTTAAAAAGCAATTGCCTTATCTAAACTTCACAATAAAGCCACCCATTGTGATTAATGTTGCTTCCAATATTTACACCACAAAGTCCTATATGTACAACTATGACTTGTTCAATGCCATTGTTACACTTCCAATATTATTTACAACACATATTTCTCTAGACCAGTTTGTAATTCCAACGGCATGGTGCATTGTGGGATGCGTACAAGCAAAACAAACCGAGACAAAGCATATGGCTCATGTTGAAGCAGTGGTGTAGCTATGGAATCTGTTAGTTTCAGCACATTTCACCGTGCACGGTGGCCAAATCGGTAGAGCATGGCCCTCATGTGTGGGAGATTGGGAGTTTGTTTCCCAGTCAAGTCAAACCAATGACAAAATTGATACTTGTTACTTCTTAGCCTTGCACTCTGCATTAATAGAATAGGTCAAGGACTGGTTAGCTCATTGTCAGGATAATGTAACAGTGGGTCATGGTGCCAGTAGCCTGATTTCACATTTCAGCTACTGTTTGACAGGTAGAATACCAATTAAAAAAATATATATATATAATAAAAATATATATATATAATAAATTTGTTTTGCTTTGGATGCCGTATTCAGCGCATACGCAGGCGGAATTACAAACTCGTTGACTACTTCTGTGCATTGATATTGTTAACAACCACATGATCACTTCCAATATTATATACAGTATGACAGTAATTCTATATGACACTTCATCCTCTTAACCTAATTGGCATTGGCACATGGTTATTAATAATGAACAGCAATCTACTTGGCACTCAAGAATTGTACTGTGGTTAGATATTAGAAGCAATCAAATCCCTAAAGTAAGTGGTGTATACATTCAATGCACAACCAACATGTTCAGTTGTTGCACATTGTTGTATTTAGGGTTAGAGAACGATATATTCACTCGTACTGGTCCCTATTCCACAACTTCTACCTATACATAAAACTTATTTCTCTCTCAGGGATGAAAGTGGCTTCCGTCAAAAAAAGCGAAAATCAAACTGAGATTATTACACCGACGACGAATTTCCACGAAAAAGCGAATTTTCTCCCATAGACTTAGCACTGTCAGAGAATCGCAGAAAAATTACTTGGGTTTTATGTTCTAGCAACATTTAAGGTCATAAGAATGGGAATGGAACAAACCGACTGTTGTCATATACATCCTGATTCCATTGCATGTTGCTTAACATTAATCGGTAAATATAAAAAATCGTGGAAATCCGTGAAATCGTGGAGAACTTTCATCCCTGCTCTCTAAGCACATATATAGACAGACGCTGTTGTGTCTAACATTTTTTCATTCACAAATTGTTTCACCTCTGCATACCTATTGTTAACAACCACATAACCACTTCCAATATTTTATACAGTGTGACAGTAATTCTATTCATCCTCTTAACCTAATTGGCAATAGCACATGGTTATTAAAAATAACACAACAGCACTTCAAAAACTGTTTTGTGGTTTTATTGTAGAGGCAATGAGTAGCAATGGCAGATTAACCATTAACCTGAGTATGCTTGGTGACTGGAAGGGAGGGGAGGCCTAGAGCATATGAGAAAATGATTTAATTGAGACTACTAAAGCTCATCCTAGGGGCCTGGGTGACTCAGCCTAAAGGCCCAGGTGGTAGTTAATCTGCCACTGAATGAGATAGTTAAAGTAAGTTGTGTACACACTCAATACACAACAAAAACTTGCATTTGTTGCACATTGTTGTATTTAGGGTTACAGAACGGTATATTAACCCGAACTGGCTCTATTTCACCACTTCTAGCTACATAAAACTCCTGATTACTTACTCCTGAAGAGAATTATCTGAACCTAAGCTACACACTATTGGATTATGCTGCATCTGAAGCTGGATCAACATTTCCTAAATGAACTTCTTGCATCAATCACAACGGACCAAAACAGGATCAAACCATGAGTTTGCATGCACTCCGAAGACACCACCCATAGATATTCCTACCTGGGAACTGCACTGAAGTGCCCCATAATTGATCTCTTACTGTATGAATATAATTTTGTCTCCCACTACTTATCAGTGCTTCCCGAAAGTCTCTCTGCTGCTCTACCCGTGCTCCCATTATCAATAATGTCAATGTGCGCTTATAGTCTAAATTTCTAGTCCATTCTGTTACACTAATTTTTGCTCCCTCTGCTTTGATTTCAAATGGATTTGTTAGCAGCATTATTCTCTCTGCTCTCTGCCAATCACCTGAATCTACAGCCATTATGTGCTGATATGCTTGCTCGCCACAGTTAAATATTATTCCATAGATAACTACCTTCGATCCATAAAAATTAGAATAAACAGATTCTGGCCCATGCACCAATATTGGTTCCCTACCTACCGCATGGTCCACCCATACATGCCCACCTGGGTGGTGCCCTCCCGCATCTAATGATGAACTAATCTGTCTAATATATTTTAGAATTATACATGCTGCGCATGAGTTGATATCAACTCCATCATCTTCTAATGCCCAATCTACTGTTGACTCTATTTCTATTCCCATCTATTATTACCTCCCGTGAAAGCTTTCGATGAATGTTACAAACATGAACATTGGAGTATTCCAAGTCTACAGCTGTGCTATTGATAACCCTGTTCAATACTTTGATATTTGTACCCTTGTTTCCCCTTCTTGGACTGGCAGACAGTAGCATTACTGGTAACCCTGTTCTTTCACTAATAAGCATTACTAAATCAGCTAAACTATCCTCTACTGATTCAGGAGTAAACTTGCTCTTTGACTTCCAGTAGGTTTCATCTGCATTATTACCCCCAACCCATAATGCTACTTTATTAAAACAGCCTTCCATAGATGGATTTGAAAAAACCTTTTCACATATCAATTGCTTTAATCCCTCTACTCTTA
Source organism: Branchipolynoe longqiensis (assembly GCA_030323885.1). Lineage (NCBI taxonomy): Eukaryota > Metazoa > Annelida > Polychaeta > Phyllodocida > Polynoidae > Branchipolynoe > Branchipolynoe longqiensis. The sequence continues at coordinate 12,598 of JASIRB010001393.1, read as the reverse complement.
ACCCACCTTTCCCAATAAAAATAAATTGCCCGGCTTGTACCTCTGTTGCTGCACGCTCCAGCCTTGTGACCTGGCTGTCACCTACCAACATAACCTACAATATAAACATAGACAATCTGATAAATAGAATGGAGTCAATGTCAGGAGAACTCAATTTTAGAATGCAATAAAAAGTGATGTCAAAATGTCATGAAGGAAATGTCATCCCTAATTTTGAGTACAGCCGTTGCATGGCAGACTATTCAGAGACAAAGAACAAATATAGCAGGACATGCTTGTGACCACTTCTTCATGCAATGCACTACTAACGCAGAATGATATACATTCAGTTTAATATTTACTAATATAATATTACTGATCACACCCAGCAGCTTTGTCTTTGTTTGAAACCATTTGGTACATTTTTTATTGTATTTATATATTGTGTATTGCAATAAAAACATGAACTTTTCTTGTGAGAGGTGAGATGTGGTGTTTTTTATACTTTGTATGTGTGAATTAAACTGTTCACAAATCTCTGTGTTGTTTGCTCTCAATCCCTTCACCCGCTCTGACTTAAATTCATCCCCAAAAACATGTGTTAAGCTATGAAATATATCATGCCAGAAGCGTACATTCCTGAAATAAGATGGCTCTCTGTTCAAACAGTACTCCGATAAGCCACAGGCAAAGTCATAGAAAATATGACTCAGGGAATTAGGAAGGAACTTGAGAACTGATGCAAAAGGATCTTTTCTTCCCTCAGATCCTGGAATCAAATGAAAACCGTAGCAATGCCCATGGAGTCGGCAAAACCACAGAAACATATGTGAGAAGCCACCTGTACCAACTAATGGAAAATGTTTATTACATGCCTCTGTGCTGGGAATGTCATCAAAAATGCCCTGCTTCTTTCTACCCTTTGTCTCTGCTGCATACTTAGGTAATTGTCTAACTTGTTCGCCAGATGCAGTAAAGTAGTAGGCTACTCCCAGGGAAGGGTCATAGGAACCAGGAATAAGTTCTGGCACCTCAGTTGGCTCATCTAATTCATGGATATTTAGCACAGAATGTGCCATGCCCTCCAATAACTCACTAACTAGCTGTCTGTACTCTGATTGGGAGGCAGCAACTACAACCTCATATACTTCCTTACAACACACTGTCCTAACCCTTTCAACCTGTTCAAATGTTTGAAATATACTAATTATTTCATGAATATGCATATATGGTATTAATGCCTCCATGGCAGATTCTCGAGAAAGGAGGCTTACCAGCTTTGTTAGGGCAGTCAGCAACTCTGCACCAAGCTCTAATGGGGATTCAGCAAAATAATTCATAATAACCTTTGCATATGTGGGGGTTGCTTTCCAAAGACAGGAACTTCCTTCTTGCTCTTCCTCAACTGTTTTGAATTCAGTTATATTATTAAGGTACTTATCAGACAAATTACGCAGGTGAAGTCTAGCGTCACGTACAGCTTTAACCTCTCTAACATCTGATGGTTCAGGCAAAAACACTCGATTTAACTGCCGGTGTGGATTTGGTTTGATCTCATTCACACCGGCTTTCTCAATGGCGTCTGCATTGATCATTTTCATGCTAACCCCCACATGCTGTGGATTGTAACCCCACCATGGATCAACATGTCTAAAATCTAACTTCATTCATCCTAGCCAGCCAAAGAAAGAGTTGATAAACGTATTTTTTGACATAAAAGAAATCTTGATGTGACTGCATTCATTATACCTTGCTGTCATTTCATCACAAAGGTTTGAGAATGTTAAATTTTAAAACATTAACCATTCAAATTCTCGAAAAACTTCTTCAGTAACAGCTGTTTCATTAGACCAAAAGTAGATACAGTCATCTTCACCTGTGTATTCTATTGTACACTCACCACTTTGACATTTCAAGTGGTATACACAGCATTTGGCTACAAATCGTGAAAGATAGAGGGTTACTAGGTTTTTTAATTGCTTTTCTAAGTTGATTTCACCAGTTTCATCCTTATAGCCAGCTCCACAAGTACAGTTGTCTGGTACCTGTGTTGGCTTCCAAATGATACCTTCCAAACATCCCTCGGAGTTCCTTTTAAATGTTTTGGCATTTATCTCTTGTCTATCAATAACACTTTGGATATATGCCTTACTTTCACAATCTTGTGGTATGTGACTACTGAGCCCCCCAAAATCCCACAATCCTGTCTCTACATTGAATAAGTGTTTTTTCGCAGATGCCTCACTGTGGTCAGACTCAGAGAACTGGGCCTGCCACAGTTCTGGATAATCATGCATGCTCTCAAGGTGTGGGCATAACATTTCCACATTCATAAAGTTTCGGAGATGTTGCACACTTTTCCTGGTACCCATGGCTGTTTTACAACAGCCAGATTGGCAAGCAATATATTTCCCCTCCTGACTCAAATGTACAAACTCTAGTTCTCCTTTCTTTCCCTTCACAGAAAACTTAATTGTTTTCTGATTACTACTTCTACCAACTACAACAATAGGGCAGTCATTGTCATCTATTCGGTCATGCAGGAATCTCTCCATAGCTGTCTCAGGAACCCATTCTGACTGGAATAGTCTCTCAATTCGAGGACATATTTCATTTCTAATAAATTGTGCATGCATACACTTGTTACCTGCACTTGTAATCTCAGCCATATAAAAAGACCTACAACTACAGTCAATTTCACTTTGATTAAATTTAATATGAACAAACTCACAATCAGAAAATATAGCAGTGTCATTATTGTATGCATTCATGGTTATATCATACCCATCAATTCCGGCTGATCGCCATGAGATGCATCCTCTTTCAACTAAATATCTTTCGTACTCATCAAGGTAAATCGTTCAGTCATAGATTTCATCTGCTTCTGGTATTTGAACTACTTCTGGAATCTGATCACTTAAGCTAACTACTCTTTTCTTGCTTGATTTTATTTCTGCACTATGCACTATTTCTTTCCGCTTATTTGAATTGTTAGATGGATCTGCTTCTGGTATCTCATTGATTTTCCTTAGCTCATCATATGCCTTTTCATACTCCTCAGCCAATGTAAAGTGGATATAGCGGTTTCTTATTGATATAGGAAGATACCCAGGACAACCCACTGCAAGCACTTGAAGGAACTGAATGTTGCATGTGGATTCTAGATTCCAGTGAAAATTTGGAATTTGTGATACAACTTTGAATTGTTCTGATATGGAGATGTGAGATTTGTTTGCCCAAATGTCAATACCCACATGTGTCTTTCCAGCTAATGAGTGCTGAACAATGTGCTTGTTACAAACTTTCCATCATGCCCAATAACATACACATATCCATCATCATTTATATCACTGTCGTCCTTTTTCCCTGGTTTTCCTTTAAGGTTAATGCTAATAACTAAACTTTTAATAGTCACATCTGCCTTTTCTACTGCTACTAGGAATTTAGATCAAGTTTGCTGCATCTGAATTAGTAATCTCTTGTATTTCTGCCCATATCTGATCAGCGGTGCTTTACTAGTGTTTTGGTTCTAATGCTGCATACCTATGCGCTTGCCTCTATTTGTCAGAAAAACACTTCTATCTGTAATATCTTTCGCTGTAAAAATACAATATAATGCTTGGCCATGCAATTGTTCTTCATGTCTAAAGATATGATCCATGGCACCATCACACTTTCCATGTTCTAAATACCTAGCAATGCTTGCCTCAGTCTTTGCAAATGCTAAATGATAATAAACACCTGAAGTTATACCTGGTGTTGCTGTCATATCAAGGAGTACCTTTTCTAATTGAATAAGTTCACTATTCCCATTGCCAAGTACAGTTTCTGAAAGCCACTGCTCATGAGAATAAATATCATTGATTGCCTCCTTACATAACTCTAAGTTACCTGATAAATGAGTGGTTTCACTCACCCTATCCAGGAAAGGATACTGGTTGGCCCCTGCATCACCACCAAGCAGTTCTGGTCTGGACGTCGAAGGGGCTGGCACTGATATTACCTATGAATATTACAAAATGAGAACTGTTTAAGAGCAATACTACAGACAGTATTGTGTAATTCATTGGTGCTTGTGATAATAATTTCAGTAAGTGACCAATATCTCTTTTATAAGTGCTTTTGTTAAGGGAAACATTTTGCTGTAAATAAATCTATAGATATCACTTACTTTGGATATTTAAGCTCATTATTTACAACTTGCTAAGTTCAGGTTAAAATGAAAATCTGTACATGCCTGGTGTCTGAATTAACATCTATGGTACAACTCTTTACCAGATTCCTAGAATATTTGCAAGTGTGTTCAGATTCTAAGCAAATAAAGAGTTCAGGTGCAAGCCCCTGTAAATGTGAATTCAAAAATTGAATTCAAATAAGAGATTTTTACCTGAAGCTAATTTTAATTTTCATTAATTCCACATTGCTTGTGAAGGAATGATTATGGAGCAATGGATGAAAAAAATAGAAGTGTGAAAAAAATTACATTTTAAAGCTTTAATTGCAAAGTTTATCTGAATTTATAGATTGGCAGTTACAGAGATTTGTGCCTAAACTCTTCAAATATTCATGAATATTTTTTATTTCCATACCTGAGACATATTTGGTTTCACAGATCTTCTGAAAGAAAAAAGTATACAAATTATAACCAATATTTCTTTACCTAGTTAGTATTAAACTATTTAACACACTGTTTATAATGTACTGTATCTCAATATCAGTTGCCACTTGGACATTATTTTCAAACTCCCTGAATGCATCAAATTCCTGTTTTATCAGAAAAACACAACCGTATCATTAAGACACATATCAAATTAAAGGTAATCAGCTCAGGAATATAACTTATAATATTGTAATGGCCCACGGCCCTCCGACTCTCACTCACATGGTTACTCACGGAAGAACACCAAGGTTCTCAATTAGAGTACGCTTCAACTTGGTTTATTGAACCATCTGCTCTCCACGGCATCATCGACTCGGGGGGGGGGGGGGGGGGGGGGGGGTCAGCCACCCGCAGTAGAGAACAGCCCAGTCGGGGTCTGCCCGGTGGCTACCCGTGCCGCCCCTTGGCCCAGAATAGTGGTACCGCGCTGGTGTATGGCGTAGTCCCCGCTGCTACCGCATGGTAGTAGAGCTCATGTACAGACTACTACAATATTAACTGAAGATTAGATCACCGAGTACTAAGTCAGTCAGAAGGAAGCAACCAAATCAAAGAAATGAGAGGTGAGTGAGCAGGGGGGCACAAACTTGAGAAACTACAAAACACCAGTGTGGATATTCAAAACATGCATGTTGCCATTAACATGGGTAATGCACAACATTGGAAACCGTGTTAGTGTCGACAAGACACAACACTGTGGGTTGCTAGTGCATCTGTAACTCCGCCAATGACTGCGGACCATCTGCATCTCCATGGGGATTTAACCTTCGCGTTAAATGCAAAAGAGCCTATGGCCATTCATTACTGGAGCAGCACCCGGAATGGGTCGATTTTAAAACATAGTAGGCTTACCCTTTGTTTTTAAGACATATTTCATTTTTTTAAACCCTCAGCCAACCAATCTTTGAGATAGTAAAATTGCAAAGGTGAAATTGGCTGGCTGAGTGTCTGAGATGCTTCAATTTGGATGACCTATAAACATATATCATCTCGGTTTAAAATGTAAAATGAAAAATTAAAGAGTCGCTTACAAATTTAGGATAGTCAAAGTAACAAAAAATATTGTTTGCGCGGCAGGTTCCCCCAATTGATATTGTGGTGCACATAGAATAGTTTGCTTCATGTATTGTGAAATTCTTGAAAGAAATGAATGTCTAACTATTTTTCAGGAACAAATAGCAAGGTTTACATGAGCTCGCCGTAAAAAGGAGTATACCCTTCCGGTAAATAAATAAATAAAATATTTCTAGTATGCAAAAATTAAATAAATAATTGTACATATTACCTATATGTAATAAAAGTGTATGGTGAAGTCTGCATATGGATAGAAAATATTGTGGATTCATGACAAATGTTTATTGTAATACTTGAGAAACTGTACTTTTGTAATTAAACGTAGGGAGAATTAACTTCAATTTTGGAAAGCTGTAGTTCTGTCAATTCTTTGTAGATTTTGACCAGACAAAACCTAGAATATGTGGATTTTAATGGACTTTGAGATAGTACCATTCCCCACAAAATTTGAGCGGAATTAAATGCCGAAATCTGCATTTCCGTGCATGAAAAGTAATGTCATTAGAGCACTGGCTTGATGTAAAGTTGCCTACCAACATAATCTGATTTTCTCATTGTGGAACCTCTGAACTAAATTAAATATAATATAGAATAGGTAGAAATCTCTTTCAATGTACAAAATTACCAAATGCTGCACAATCCCAACGATTTGTCCTGTCACATACATGTGCCTACATTATATGAGGTACTCAGTAGATAAGCCACAAAATTCACTAGTTCACACAAATTCCATTCTTGAAGTTTTTCCTCTTGTATGACTAGAGTTTGTACTTCATGTCAGTGTTTAATTAGAAATAAGTGTCTGTGACTGCACCATGCTAATAATAGGAAATCCTCAAATAAAGACAAGTAGGTGACTACTTACACACAAGTTGATGGTGAGAATGAACAGGGCAAACAGATTTTGCTCTAATCATAGAAGTACATATTTGAGCCACCAGGTAGCAGAACTACCACAGATTCCCGCTTCTCCCTTGAACGTTGATAGTCTGATGGAATCATCAAATTTTCAAACAAGTGAAGGGGGCGAGACTATTCGCCTTGTGACATTTGCGAGCTTGTCGCGATTAACCTGCATTTGGAAATGCGGGCTACTCGCCATGACAGACTCGCGAATGCCAACATTTGCGAGGCCCCGGGTTTCCGGCCATAAAGCATTGCTAGGAGACAGCAATTGCGACTCTCCTGGCAGCGAGAGGAGGTCGGGCGTTCGGGCCCAGACCCATCAGACGTGTTTATGGACGCTCTGATGTTTTAGCCGAGATTTAGGCTTTTATTGTTGAAATTCTAAACTTGTTTTAACTTCATAATATGGGAGGGGATTGAATAATACATAAACGACATGTTGCTACGATTGCTTGTTAGTTTGGTTAAGAATAAAGCGTGAGCTCTTGGAAAGGTAAATTGGAACGTTCCTTGCATTCTATACTATTCTCCAGACTTCTAAAGATTAACCGCTATGGTCAAACTTAATATTCGATTGCTCTATATATAATTAAGGGCCTTAAGCCTAATAGGCCTTATGCAACTACTTAACCCATCTGCGGGAAGATTATAACAGACATATTATCAGAATTGACGTAGAGATCTTTTGGCTGAAATATGACAGTAACTTAGGCTGATTATCAGTGACAGTGGCAGTAACACTAGCCCGTCTGCTTAGTTCTGGATCAATTTAAACATATTAAATACACCGTAAGGCGGGGGACCAGTCAGTTAGTTGAAATAACTAAGTAAATGCTTTAGGCCGATAAATTCCGAGAAGGGCAAAATCCGTATTTAGACGATACTCTGGCTGGTAGACTTTAGCCGGGGAACGACACCGACGGACACGGACTACCTGCAGACGGGACGGGAGGCAGCAGTGGCCCGCGTCTGGCCCAGGAAATTCACATGGAAATAATTATATAAATTAACACGAAGGCTCGCCTTAAGCGGGAGGTGGAATAAGACCTGGAATAAAGTTATAAACATACATGACAATCATATACGATAAGAAACTAGCACAGGGCAAGTACCTCCGCTCAGCAGCGCTCAACCCAACAACTTTCCGAGCGCTGCCGGAGCTGCACTGATATGAACAGCCTGCAAATAAGCCTTCGCAGACTCACTGCGGCATGTCCCTGCGGACATGATGCGATCCAACGTTAACGCCACCCCTTGACATGCCTGTGCAGCACCCCTACGCAGACCATGCAAGGTAACACCTGTCTCTTTCCCCAGAGTCATGAAGGAGGCCAACCGCAAACTCGCTTCAGAACGGGTAGAGTCAGGGGCAGGCCAGACGGCAGCATGAACGCCGGCGAATCAGGATGGGGATGCAAGAGCTGTGCATATTTCAGCCAGGCTTTAACAGGACAACATGCTGAGGACGTCAACCTCGGAAGCCTCACTGTTAGCTGATTCCCCTCAACCTTGATATCTTTAAATCTAATCACATGTGCGGTTCTACTGGCATATGAACCAGGTTGCACTGCCTTACGAAGGTGAAATAACCTACTAGCAGAGCTGCTACAATCACATTCGGAGCTGGAGTCAAGCTTTGCAAGTACCCAATTATCAGCTTAATCGGCGAGATAGCCGTTGCCCTACTTATCGTATGTTTAGATGATTTGAAGATACCTGTTTTATACAACTTAATCTCTGCAGCATGGCGCTGCCTGGACCTGCTGTCACCCACATCTTAGTCAAATTAAAATAGTTCATGACTGCACCCGGTGATTTCAACCTATCATTCAGAAACATAAGAAATGACAGCAACACATATACAGAAGGCTACACAGGGTTAGCGCAGTGTTGACTACAGAAACCTAAGTATAGTTTCACATGCACTGCCTTGTTCTTCCAAGTCCTCGGAGCAAGCGCGAGGACATAATTGTTCAACACTCGCTGATGATGAATCAGCGAGAATCCTGGAAGATAGAGCCAAAAATTATACTATCTTCCATAACAATTCATCACAGTTTACATTCCAAAATATCAAGGGAAACATCTACCACAACCTCACTCAAACCATGACTCTGACACATACTAGCTGCTACCACTTTATCACGTGCAGCATGGGGCCCCCGACTTAAAGCAAATCTAAATCTTTACCCGGTTTGTGAACGATTAAGTGCCTCCAACTGGGTGATCGAAAGCCCCGCCGACTGCAACTCCAGACTATACTCAGTACTATAGAACTTAACAGGCGAGAACGCCCCTCCAGCCCTAAGAGTCGAATCACACTCTAACTCCCAGTCCTGCCTAGGTGCACCCGGAATCAACTGCCTACCATTATAATTCTCTGCAAACTGCTTAAACCATTCAAGATCTTTAAGTAACTCACTATCAAACATATGCTGCCCCACATACGGCGAGGCCCGCAACACAGCCAGCACCCTATTGGAAAACCGGGCGCCGCCTAATACTTTTAGAAAGGTGCTGTAACTTCCAGCTAAACTCTGCAACTGTTTCCTCGAAATCGTACGTTTCCCTTCCTAAATAAGACACTCCTCCAACACATCCCGAACCTTCTGAACAGGAAGCGTTACTGATATCGCCACAGAATCAACCCTAAGCTGCCTATAACTATAAGCCCGAGCCAAATCCCCCACCCCACATCCAGGCATTAGGTCCAAGCTTTGTTAGTCGTTCCGACAATGTAGACACCGTCGGTAAAGAAAAATTAAATGGACGTCCCAAATAAAAAAAACCTACAATCCCAGAATTAATACTCTTCCCCCGAGGAAAACTAAGGTCAATAATTATCCTCTTATCACTGGAACCCTTCTTAGGCCGAGTCATCATCGGGCTTAACTGACACCACGGCGAGAACGGAGGCGACATAAAAGGGCCTAACAGCGCACCATGCACAAGTTCAGTATTTATAAATTTCTTAATATGAAAATCAGCATCCCCAGCCAAAGAGTGATTCTAACACGTCGGCAGCGGTACAGCTGACGAAGTATAATCAAGAGGCCACCCAAATTGAAGATGATCAACTAGCAATACATCAGGGTATATGCAAACCCGAAGGAATCCCAATCATTGCACCCAAGAAATTCGGCAAACCCGTAACCCGTACCTTGTCATATATATCTCGATAGATACCCAAATTGAACCAAGCCTCCCAAGCAGAAACAGGCCAAAATGACATCAAATCATCCATGAACACCGACGGGGTTAGTGGAGGAATAAAACCCTTCACCCTAGAGGAGTCTGACCCCGATAAAAGTAACTCCATCAGCTCATCAAACCAATCAAAAGCCGGCAAAGCCAAGGAACTATCGCTAACTAATTTCACCGACCCCAAAGCTAAATCAGCCACCTGTACATCGGAATGAAGACAATCAATTAAGACATGCGGAGCATAAGTCGAAACAATTTTATTCTCAGTATCACCCATATATTCTACCGGCGACAATAAGAAAACGGCGCTAATCAACTCATTATCAGAACTAGCACCAGGTTGGTGCTTATCAGGGGCAGATTGCTTAGTTACAGGTGATAAGACTACACAATTCAGGTCAACATCATGAGAGGCAACGGAGACAGGCTCCTTCCCACAAGTATCAACAGAAACATTAGCAATACCCGATAAGAACACAGTCGAATGACAGTCACGAACACTACCAGACACATCCGCTGCCTTCTTGTCCAGGAACCTCTTTTTCAGACAGTTCCCTGTGCGCTAACACCCTCTTAAACTTGTACGTGTCACCACAGGCCGCACCGACACAGCTCCCTGTCGAGAAAAACCTGACTGCCCAGAGACCGCCCTCGACTGTAACATCCTGACCGCCTCAGTACACACATCCCGCTGAACCTCCTTAATCGCACCCATGTTACTCCAACCTTCCCTCAGCCGACCATCCGCAATCATCACAAACGCCCTCTCCGACCATCTGCGACATGTCGGCCAATCCCAGGTGATAGCCATCGACGAAAGATCCTCCTCATGCTGCAATATGGCCGGAAACCAAGACTGAGGAAACCACGGCTGAGCAATAAGCAGCCATAGCGCAAATGAATACTCAGCACACGAGGCCTCCCCCAAAGCAATCTTCTTACAAGCATCCCGCCTGGTAAGAAAGTTATGCGGCAATAAGCTCATACCTTTCGGTCGCTGAAGAGCCTGCACGGCATCAAGCATGAAGTCAGGAGCAATCGTAGGCTGTGGCTGCTGATCCTGGTAGCGAGGCACAGGATATGGAGACGCCACTCTAGTAGGAGGCTGAACCGCAGCCAGCGGAACTTGTCCTCCAGCCGACATCAGACCCTGATCGAACCCAGCCGCTACCGCAGGCGGAGCCGGAGACACAGCAGAAGGCCCCAACAGAGATACAGGAGGCGGCCCCCGAACAGGAGAACCAGGATGACGGAAGCCCTGACGAGACATCCGAGCAGACTGACTAGCCGGAGTACCCGGCATACACGATGGAGACGAGGCAGGAACCGTAGACAGCATACCCGGCAGTACTGCAAGCCGCTCAAGCGCATCAATTCACGCCAACAGGGTCGCATCCACCGGCGCCGGCGACAACAACACCGAACCCATCGATCGTGTAGTCGCCATCGAAGAACCATCTCCTTCCAAACGATCCGATAGCTGTCCACGACCACTACCACCACGTCGACGACCAGTTCGACGAGCACCAGAAGATAATGGAGGACGACCACAATGCTTCTTCACAGGAGGCATATTAACAAACCGTCGAACAACACAGTAACAGAGAGAAAAAATCAACACATCTAACTCCCTCAAACTCCAGACCGAAACTGCGCACTTACACCGGTGTAGGACGTTCAAAACACTACGCCGTTCAAAACACTACAGTAGTGTTTTGAACCTACGTTTATTGAACGTACGTTAAAAACACTATGGTAGTGTTTTGAACTTAGGTTCAAAACACTACCGTTATGTTCAAAACACTACCCCTACGTACATTCAAAACACTACCCAAGTTCAAAGCACTATCATGACAAGCTGACCTTAGTATACACTGATAGTGCTGTGGTGCTTAACACCATATTAGTATACTCTAATAGTGCTGCGGTGCTTAACAATGTATTAGTATACACTGATACTGTGATAGTGCTGCAGCATTTAATAATGTATTACAAGTATACGCTGATAGTGCTGTGGAATCTGCACCACATATTAGTATACGCTGATAGTGCTGCAGAGCTTAACTAATTATTAGTATACACTGATAGTGCTGAGGTGCTTAACACCAATTATTAGTATACACTGATAGTGCTGCAGCATTTAACAATGTATTAGTATATGCTGATAGTGCTGCGGCATTTAACAACATCTGAGAAGAGGAGATGGAATGGCCGAATGAGTTGAGCATCCCTCTCCTGTTTTGGGGGATCCGAACCCATGAGTTTGTGGGTTCGAACTCTGGTCGAGTTAAACCAGTGACATAAAAATTGATACTTTTCACTTCCTAGCCAGGCGCTTGGCATTATTAGGATAGGGCAAGGACTGATTGTCTCAGTGTCAGGATATTGTGACTAAGTGGGATATCAGGTCCTGGTTCTGGCAGTGTGGTCTCTCAGTGGGGCAGCACTATAAAGTTGCCATGAGTGCACAGTCACCAGTTAGTATGTGTCCTGATATGACCTTAGATGTTGCTAGGATGCAAAACAACAACAAACAAAGTTCCCCACCCTACTGCCCCACCAGGGGGCTTATTCAGTAGAGTGGGCCTCGCATGCAGAAGGTCGGGAGTCTGGTTCCCGATTGAGTCAAATCTATGACTTTAAAATTGATACTTTTCGCTTCCTAGTCTGGAGCTCGGCATTAATAGGATAGGGCAAGGTTGCTCAGTGTCAGGCTAATGTGACTGAGTGGGATATCGGGCCGGTGGCCTGGTCTCTCATTGGGGAAGCACTATA
>JASIRB010004084.1:0-17825 GCA_030323885.1 Branchipolynoe longqiensis | reverse complement strand
CAAAATGTGAAGCGACCTAGACAAGGCGAACTAAAGGAGTCGAATTAGCGCCCGTTCACACGGGCAGAGTTGAAAGTGTTTTGAAAGTGCGTCGCGTCCACACGGGCAGTGTGTGAATCGGTTTAAGGCGGAAGTGGATATGTGCGCCTGACCGTTTTGACCAACAATAATGGCGGAACAAATAGCGAGTAGTTTGGTTTGCGGGGTGTTTGGGCAAGGTCGCCGTTCAAACATGAGCCTAGTACAGGTAGCAGATGCACCAGATCGACGTGATGCGGGAAGAAGAAATGTGGGGGAAATAATGCCCGGTTCACAAACAAGGCTGGATGATTTCGATCGCCAACAGGAGGCAGAGCGTGGTTGGTTCTTCCTCCAGATAATGACAGTGATGGCCCTACAACCCCCCGTCGTACGGCAAGTGTGGTCGAGACAAAGGTACGTAGTGACAACCATAATGCTGTCACGCAACTGTGGGAGAATGTAACTACGGCGATCAAAGTTGTTGGTAATAAAAAATATGTTAGTTAAGTTGTACACTCCTTTGTTACGACATACCATTGCCTGTTTGTGTAGGGAACAGTGAGTGTGGTTTTTACCATGATTATCACATACGCTTGTGCGCAAAAGATGGCCACACTTTTACGTCGCATTACACAAGGTGACCTACATGAATCAGATTACTTCGTAGTACACTGTATTTTGTTTGTACAGTTATTTCCGATTGTGAAGACAGTATTGTTGTGCGCGATTTACTTGCCAACATTGTTCTATGTTTTTCCCCGGTGTTGCAGTTTGAGCGGCCTGGCACTTTGACCAGCATGCCAGTGGTTGTAGATTTGTTTGGTAAACTAGATTTATAAGATTTCGGTTGGATCCATAACCAAAAGCTTAATGCGGAAATGAATAGGCACCTTTAAATGTACCCATTATTTTGGGGTTCGCCCATCCATGTTTAATTGCTCTTTTCATAACTAGTCATAAGTGTAGTAAATGTTGCAGCTTATTTTATTATCGAATTGTTTTTGCGCGTTCTGCAAGGTTGTGCACATTGTAAGCGTATTTCTATAACGCCACTTACACTAAGCGAATTAGATGTGAGTGTGTTTGCAAAGTGTTTACCGTTCTTGTTTGAAATAATTATTTGTACCGCCTTCAGTGATGAGTAAAGTCCTGCGCCGTGAAAGGCGATTTGTGAAAGGCGACTTACATGAGGCGAACTAGTTGGGAGGTATTTTTTTGTCAGGTAATGTTTTGTATCGGTTGGTGGTAGGAGTAGTACAGGGGAAATTGTGAGGCGATTTATATGATCCGACTTACACAGTGTACGACAAAATACGACACTGTTTGCACAAATGTTTTCACTTAATAGATAAATGTTTTTACCGGTTGAGTTGCTGATCACCTGCGGGTCCGATCGTAACGCGCATCCTGAAAGGCGACTTACATGATTCGAAGTAGTTGGGAGGGGTATTTGTTCACGTAGCGTTTTTGTGCGCTTGATGTTGAACTAGTTGGGAGGGCCTCTTGTACAATTCTAACCATTATATTTTCATATAATTTGTTCCCTCCGCTTATGTCACTAGTATTATGCGGCACATTGTAAGGGCATTTGGAAAATCATACAGACACCATTCCAAATACATATGACACTATTTGGTGAAATATTGGTATCCTTTGAAGTGATTGTTTACATACATTTTCTGCGCTCGTTGCTAGGTCTTCGCACTGGTGGCAAGAAATCGTTCTCGGCACGTTCGGGGACAAACAGTGGGTGGCAAATTTCCGCATGCGGAGGGCCACCTTTCAGCATGTGGTTGACCAACTGAAGGCGCATATCAGGCGGGCAGACACCAACATGCGAAGGTGAGTTGATCTAGGTGTTTGTTGCACCAAACATAACGTAATTACCACATCGCTGCTTGTCTGCGGTCGCCCCATAGCTACTATATGCACTAATGCTCAACTTGAAGATTCGCTGAACTATTGGGCTCCGATTGCATTTTTTGCCATTATTAATGAATTTAATCCACTTTATACGCGGAAATGTCTACCCCAAGTATACAAGCTCGATTACATGATTGGGGGTGGGGGGCAGCGCATGTACAACTGGACATGGTAAGTTTTATTTTGCGCGCACTGTCCATTTGGCGTATATTCTAAGGTGTTTGTGTTTTGTAAAATCATTTCAGATGCATTCCAGTCGAGGTGCGGGTAGCGGTTACCCTGTGGCTTTTGGCAACAGGATCCGACTATCGCAGCATAGGTCACCTCTTTGGTATTGGCAAGTCCACATGCTGTACCATTTTCCAGGAGACCTGCGCTGCGATAGTCCGAGTACTATTGCCAAAATACATACACATGCCTACGCCTGGCCGCCTCACCGAGATCATCGATGGTTTCGAGACCAAATTTGGATTCCCCAACTGCGGCGGCGTTATCGATGGAACCCACATCCCGATCATCGCACCCCAGCGTCACCATACCGATTACCACAACCGGAAAGGATTCTACTCGATTGTCGCTCAAGTAATGTGTGACCACGAATACAAGGTCATGAACATAGCTGCGGGTTGGCCCGGTAGAGTCCATGACGCGCGAGTTTTGGTAAACTCCATTTTGTATGCGAAAGGTGAGGCTGGGGAGCTGTTCGAGGAGAGGCCGCGCACGCTGGGCAATGTTACTGTGCCTGTTGTGGTGCTTGGCGACCCCGCCTACCCACTCCGTCCCTGGCTACTGAAGCCGTTTGCTGATACGGGTTATCTTTCCGCGGAGAAAACCAACTTCAACTATCGTCTCTCCCGTGCACGTATGACGATCGAGAATACCTTCGGCCGGTGTAAGGCCCGCTGGAGGATTCTCTCGCGTCGTACGGACATAAAGACAGAGGAGGTGACCAAAGTAGTCCTTGTGTGCTTTACATTGAACAATATCTGTGAAGTGCACAAGGAAACCTTTGACGCGGAGTGGGACGGCGGGGCCTTTGATGATCCACAACACTTCGCCCACGACAACGACTACGACAGAACTGGACATGAGGTGCGAGACGCGTTCATGGAGTACTTCAATTCGTGAATCAGGATTTAGTTCGCCTTACATAGTTCGCGTTAGCTAGTTGGCTTTACCTAGTACGCCTTTACATTTCATTGGAATACACAACCATGTCGGAGGCGTTTTACGTTTGGAAGGAAGGGAAACAAGATGTTCACAATTGTCGCTATCACATGACTGGATATATTAAGTGACTGTGTACATACTAGTAAGTACCCTCATGATTCATGGTTGTGTACTGTGGTGAATTATTGAACAAAATGAACAAGGGTTTGATTTTGGGAACTACTGTAACAATTTATTAAAGTAGGAAAGGGCAAGATATACAGTGATTTTAAGTTTGTGATCTGTTACGTAAAAAAAAAATTAAATTAAAGAAAACTGGTGTTCGGGGTGGAGTGCGATGGCCCTGCTTGTGGGGTGACGAGGGTGATGCGTGTCACCCCATCGGTGGTGGCACTGCGGAACTGCTGTGTGCTGGGATGAGAAGGATTGTGGATGGCGACGAGGACTTGTAGCATCCTCTCCTCGTGCTGGCGCTGTTCTAGCTGGCGCACCCTCTCCCGCGCCGCGTCACGTTCCTCGCGGCGTAGCTCGCGAGCATCCTGGCGCTCCTCCTTGGCCTGGTCGCGAACATCCTGCCGCTGCTCGCGAGCCACCTCGCGAGCATCCTCGCGCTGCTCGCGCCTCTCCTCCAGCGTGCGGTTCTCCTGGATTCGCTGTTGCTCGCGTTCGCTTACGATGGTGGCCGACGCTGCCTGGGCACCAACGAACTTGGTAAGGATTGTGTGGAGGAAACGTTCCGTCTTCCCCGCCGCCTTTGCCTTTTTTCTGCGCAAGCCTGCAATATACAAAAACCGAATATACACAATAAAGTTTTGCCGTTAACCCCGAGCATTAGCATCAAGTGAATTGCATGAACTAAATTGATTAACCCTTTCCGAATTTCCTGCGCAATAATCCGTATGAAAATGAAAAGCCATTGTGAGTTCAGAACATGATTTTCCGTACACTGGTTTAATTTGAAAATAGCTGTTACTATAGTGCGACTGCACATGTTTGTACCCTCACACATGTTGGTTTTTTTGTTTCTTGTATGTGCTACGAACTCTAAGGTCATATGAGCACAGGTAGCGATTTGTGCAGATCATAATACAATATACATAGGTGGGAAGGAAATTATTCCAGCTGTCAGCAAATGTATAATGTATTTGGTGTTTATGTTATTCCCATTACTTTTTTACGATTACCGCAACTTGGAGATGAAATATTAATGTTGTGATCGGAAAAAATGTAAGTCTGAACGGCTTAATGTACGCACGCCACATAAGGTGTTTAATAACACTATAATTGGTTATGCTATGTGAACTGAGGTACATCTTGGTTTGTGTATTTTACGAGCAACACATGTTACAAAATACTTTGTAAATTTTAGCTACTACAAATATCCTTACCGGGCTGTGCTGCTTGGGTAGCTGGGGTGGCTTGGTTGGGCTCTGTGGCTGCTTCCACATCTTGTGTCGGCTCCACATTCGACAGAGCCGACGCCTCACTGTCAAGGTCCACCTCGACGTCGACGAGGATGGAGTACTGCACTTCTTCCTCCGCGCCAACCACCAGCTCTTGTGTGTACGCGTCTGGATAAGAGAGTAGCAATTATATTGTATGCTGTAAGATGGGATGTTAGTTCAAATATCGATGAAACAAAATATGTTGATAAAGTTTGCGTGAACTATTTCAATTTAGGCTTAAGCCGCCTAACGTAGTTCGCTTCGTATAGTTCGACTCACATTAGGCGTGTCAACACGACGCTGAGCCGGATTAGGGGTGAATCGAATCATAAGAATCGGTTTATGGAAACCACTTGTGGAACTATTTTATATGAACACCTTTATGAAATTAGGTTTCTAAATAATACTGTAAACGCCAGGGGTCTACTTTACGAGCAATTTGCTATATCACACTGCTAGGTTTGCACACACTTGTTTTCAACAAGTATTTATAGGCTTTCAGTCGGCAGGAGAAGATTTTATGTTTGCAAACTTAAGCTGTGTTCACACGTACCAAGTTAGACCAGTATAGTTAAAACGGTGCTGAAAGGTAATGCAGCGTGTATGGTATCCTCATAATGGTGTTCTGTGTGGCACTATCTATTCTATTTCTTTCTACCCACTGAAGAAATATATTGTAAGACTATTATTTGTACCAGTAAGTCCTACCCCCCCCCCCGCACACCCAGGACGTAGCATTTGGGCGTGTCACTCACTGTATGTGTGTAATTGTAAATGGTTATTCTGGTTACTGTCACATACACCTTTTAAACCGAATTAGTTAAAACGGCTTAGTTAAACCGGTTTAATGTGTATGTGTGTACAGGTTAAGATATATGATTATTTTCCGCACACTACCGTGGGTCGCCTCATCTAGTTCGGCTCACCTAGTTCGCTTCATGTAAAACAACTCTCCAGGTTGTATGTTTTAGAACCTTATTAAGCAGTTGATACTATAGAATATAATTTGTCACCCCTTGTCGATGGCTTTCCCAATATCACGTGGATCAGATGGAAATATATGAAGGGTTACCGCTGCCTCCCATGGGTGTTTAACTATTAATACGTAGGATTAAAACAAAGTTAAAATGCTAAAGGAGGCTTGGCCCTACCTGTATCCACATCAATGGAGAAGCTGTCTGAGTACGCCACCGGGTCTGTCGTGGGACGGGTGCCGAGGATGGCATCCATCTGTTCGAAGTAGCGGAAGGTTTGTCGGTCCCTCCCGCTGCGGCTGAAAGCAAATTGTACATTTCAGTTAACTAGAAACACTAATTGTGCACATATGTACAAAGTTAACTTTGCATTTATATTGGGGAGTTTAAAAAACATGTTCATATGAATAAACGCTTTCAGCTGGAAATGTAAATCTTACTACATATGATTTATGTTTTTGATTGTCTTTCATCCAGCATCCCTATCAATAATCGCTAGCCACTCCGTCTTATCACGGCGTTATCAGGTCATTAGAACATTTTATAGAATGTATTCGCCCCGCCACCTAGCAATAATGCACACATACTCGTGTTATCAGCGGGTTATCAGCACGTTTGGACTTTTTTATAGATTGTATTGGCCCCGCCCCCTAGCAAGAATCCATACATACTCGTGTTATCAGGGCTTTATCAGGTCGTTAAAAAATTGTATCGATTGTATTGCGACCGCCCCCCTAGCTATAATCGATACATACTCGTCTTATCAGGGCTTTATCAGGTCGTTAAAAAATTGTATCGATTGTATTGCGACCGCCCCCCTAGCTATAATCGATACATACTCGTCTTATCAGGCCATTCTCACGCCCTTATCAAAAGTCTGCCCAATTACCATTTCACTATACTCTATTCCCTCAGTAGCGCCAATTGTTTTTCTCACAAACAAACAGGGGGGGGGGGGGAGGAGGAGAATGGAGTGTTTAGGATTTGGCGGTGACAATTTATTTAAGCAACCACAAAGTAGTGGACAGCATGGGAAGTTAGTTTTCGTAACCAAAGCTACTTACTTATTGTGGTCTTTATCCTTCTTGTAGGCTTGGGTCAGGCTTTTTATTTTTGTTCGGCATGCCGTCGCGTTTCTTTCACCACGGTGGTCGCCGGAGATGCGTGCCAGTCGGGTGGCAATGCGCCGATAGATGGTGATATTTCGGCCCGACTGCTCCAAATCGCGCTGGGTGTTGTCCTCTGCCCACAGGCTGATGAGAGAGAGAATCTCCTGATGCTCCCAATTGTCCTTGCGGTTGGGAGGATGGGCGGCGGCGGCGGAGCAGGACATTGTTGTGGAGCTTGTGCGATCTGTTGGGTGGGTGTTGCTTGTTTGAGCTCAACTCACGTTGTGGCAAGTTACCGGAAGACAACAAATAAATCGATCGAGCGCGCATGCGTGTGACGTCATAAGTCGCTTCACACAATTCGGTTACGTCCACACGGACAAAAATTATCGGCATCACACGAATCGATTCACGTAGACTACCTCGCTTAGGTGGTTTACACGATCCACATCACGTGAGTCGAATCAGCCCTAATCCGCCTCAGACGTGCGTTCACACGCGAAATGTGAGGCGAACTAGGCAAGTCGCTTTCTACGAATCGATTTACATTGCCCGTGTGAACACGGCTTAGGAAAGACCGCGTCGTCCGCAGATAGCTGGCGCCACCGTCGTTTCACTACCTAACCCTCTCGATCTCCGTCCCGTAAAGCACATACCTAAATCCCTCATTCCACATCTAATTGAACGCAACAACAAATTTAGGTACCATTCCCTTCCCCGCTGCGCACGCCTCTTCTGACACTGGTTCCCGTGACTCCCACTGCCGTCTGCGCCGGTGCGCAAAGCACCAGCGCGGTCGCTCTCCAAGCGGTTTCGGGCACTTATGCATGCAATGTGTTCGCGCAGTCTCCCGGTGGCTGTGCTGGGAGAGTGTGGCTGGCTGGCGGCAGCAGGCTGGGGTGCCCGTCAGACGGAGAGCAGGCGCTGGCCGGGTGACAGTGCGCCACTGTGTAGTATCTGCGGTGTGACAGGAGTTTAGCTTCCTCCCCATTCCACTGAGAACAGCGGAGAGGATGTTCCACAGCTCCTGTAGACAGCCAACTGGGTAACACAAAGTGCTTGTCTTTTACATCTCATTCACCAACACAAACATAGGTTAGCATATATCCCTACACCACCACCTCATTCAGGAGTACACCGTAAACACCGCCCTTCCCGAGGCCAGAAGGACATTTTACGCCTGGGATGATCAGGACACCCCGGCGTGTCTAGAGCGGAGTTTCAGACCCAGCCCCACAAGGACTAAGAAGGGTAGGGTATCGACACAGGAGGAGTGTAGCCTACAGGGGAGGCATTCCACAGCCCAGCCGGGTATCCACTGGAGGAATTACACCACCACAGCTGTGAGCCAGCCACCGCGAAAAAATGTGAGTAGTTGGTGTTACAAGGGGGCGGGGTGGAACGGGAAGGGTGCAGTCGTGGATCACAGTGTCAGCGTACAGGGGCAACTGTACTATACTATAGTCTATAAGACTATAGTATAGCATAGTACAGGGGCAGCTGCCTATAATATAAGCGTAGTTATCGATGGGCATTGCTACACACAGTTATTGGTGTAATCAGTGAAGTGTATTAGATGGTGAGCCTGAACCATAAGGGCACATTCAACATTGGCAGATCAAAATGACCCACAGTGGGGAGGTAGGGGCGTCATACACATAGGGACGGGATTATGGGTATGGGAAGTACAGACTACATAATCAGAAGTACCAAAGACCCTATAACACTAAGACGGCTCACTCTCTATCTCTCCCATGGTAATGTAAATTTTGCAGTGCCATCTTGTGGTGGGTTTGATCAGCCTGGCTGCTGGCTGGTGTTTCACATGTAAACACATAGGCCTACATGGCGAGAGGGTGAGTTTAAAATGAAAAAAAAGAGATTTCCTGTCATTTGGATTTGGCCGATCTTGCGCCTACTGCCTGGTCCCCACTTCCCTCTGCCCCACCCTCCTTCATTCCCCCACCCTCCCCACCTCCCTCCCCCTCCTGCCCTCTGACCCTCCCTCCTCCCGGTTTCACCACCTTTCCCAGCCCCCCTTTCCCCTCACTCCCCTTCCATCCCCCTCCCCTTTCCCCTCCCACCCCCACACTTCCCTCTCCCTATCTCCCTCCTCATCCACCTTACCCAGTAGACTCCCAGTGCTCTCACACCACACCTTCCTCCCTCCCCCTTCCTCCCTCCCCCTTCCTCCCTCCCCCTTCCTCCCTCCCCCTTCCTCCCTCCCCCTTCCTCCCTCCCCCCCCTTCCTTCCCCCCTTCCTCCCTCCCCTTCACCCCTTCCTCTCCGCCTCCCCCCCTTTTCCCCCACACTCCCTCTCCCCCCCCCACTCCTCAGTCGGTGATCTCACACCTCACCTCATGACCCCCTCCCTGCCTCCCCATCCATCCCCGCCACAGGTATGGTGGGGGTGTGTAGGGTGTGTGTGGTGGAGGTGTAGGTGGTTTGTGGTGGAGTTGTAGGGGTCTTGCAGAGCTGCACCTCACAATCTTTAGCATCCCTAAACCCCCACCACACACCTACACCCTAACCACAGCCCTAAACCTCCACCACACACACCTAAACCCCCACGACATGCCTATACCCCCACCACATCCCTAAACCTCCACCACGCCTAGTCCCACCACACACACACCACACCTACACCACTGCCACACACCTACAACCTCGCCACACCCACCTACACCTCAAACACACACACCTACACCCCCACGACACACACACCACACAGTTACACCCCCAGCACACACACCCACCACATAGCTAAACCACCAACACACACATACCGACACCCCCACCACATAGCTAAACCACCAACACACACATACCGACACCCCCACCACATCCCTAAACCCCCACCACATCCCTAAATCCCCACCACACAGCTACCAAGCGACAACAGGGTTTCTCTGACAGCCATCAAAATGATCAAACATGCTATCAAAATGATCAAACCCACCACCAGGGCCACGTTCAGGGTCCGTCTCGGAGGCGCCTCGGAGATGGCCCTGACGTACACGCTAGTCTGAACACCAAAAGCAGTTTGTTGTCTCGGAAATGGCCACCCCCATAGGTGGCGGCCATTTGCAATGGAAAAGTTGCGCTGTGATTGGCTGAAACCACTGAATACGGCGGCCATTTTTGAGGCGCTTTTTGTCTCTGAAAAGGGAGGCTTCTCTGAGACGCACCCTGAATGCAAATAGGCCAAAAAGCATCGCGGAGACGTCTCCGGGGCGCCTCCGAGACGCACCCTGAACGTGGCCCTACTGTGCTGGCTGTTCTCTTTATTACACAGTACAGGCTGAGTGAGCCGTCTTAGTGTTATAGGGTCTTTGGTAGTATATACGGGAAATCGAAGACATGTTGGAGAGGTCAAAAGGTTCTGCGGTCATATAAGTGTGACGCTGCGGGTGGGTGTGTGGGGGTAGGGTGGGGATGTGGGGGGAGCCTGAGTAGAATATTTTACTTGTGAGACTGATCTAAGACTAAGCATAAAGTGAACTTTGACAGGTCAGAAGGGTCATCTCGTGGCACACCGCAGGGTGTCCTCGCCGGGGCAGCAGTGGCACGGGTCCGGAGATCCTCCTGCCCCCTCTGTGGTACAGTCGACAGATGGCATAGAATACGATAGGGTTTGGTTTATGTAGACATTTATGTCTTTTTATGAACCTCATAAGCAGCAATAAACTTGGGTTTCTCAAGCGATACATAATTAAGCAAGTACACCTCCAAGACCTTGGGCTATAGGCCCTCTATATATGATATGATAATAATTAATCACAATTTCGATAGCATAATATGTATGCTATATATATCAATGCCCAATGGAAGGTAACCATGTCAAAAGTAGCCAGATAACACACCACACAGCTACGTAAAAGCCTATGATATGTAAATAGGAGTAGGCTAGTCTAGTAATAAGAGTAGAACAAAATAAAATACATATATGCCAAGAAAATCAAAAAAAACTAACATAGGCTACTAACCATACCAACCAACTATCTATCTGCTACTGAAATGCAGGCAATCAAATTACTTATCAGCAGCTACTGTATGGTAAGATAACACCAACACTACAACTGGCCAGCATTGAAAACAAGCCTGGGTACCCGGGCTTATATACTATGGACAGTATAAATCCAGCCTCAATATATATATTTATATATATATATATATATATATATATATATAATATATATATATATATCAGAATGGTAATCATCACAATTTGGGGTGGTCTGGTGTAGATAAAAGATTCACCCCATACTTACAGTATATGGGTGAACACAAACCCTATATAAAAGCTAGTGAAAACTGCTTTAGTATGGAACAGGAAGTAGAAACTCTGGCTCCAGTATCAAGTGGCTACTCATATCGGCACAGAGTTGGTGAAATGGGAGAGAATGCAAAAATGGCAGCAATAGAACGCCACCAATTTCACTTTTAAAGTCTATTAAACTGTGTGTTTTATTAAATTTTGCAACTCAAAAGTAGCAGGTAAATGAAGCCATATATAAAGAATAAATATATTTTGCTTCTTAAATTAAGAATTTATCCGTTCAGTTAATTTCCCCAGCACGTCAAAATTCTTCGCCAGTTTTTCTTATGGGTTGGTTTTCACCGCTGTACTGCAAGTATTGGGGTGAATCTTTTATCTAGGTCTGATGTAGATAAAAGATTCACCCCATACTTACAGTACAGGGGTGAACGACAACATAGTCTAAATACGGGCGAAAATAGCTTTAGTATGGAACAGGAAGTAGAATGCCTGGCACCAGTATCAAATGGTTACTTATATCAACACAGAGTTGGTGAAATGGGAGAGAATGCAAAAAGACAAGATGGCAGCCAGAGAACGCCATCGATTTCACTTTTAAGTTGCATTAAAGTATATGTTTTATTATATTTTCCAACTCAAAAATTGCGGGTAAATGAAGACATATAAAGAATATATTTTGCTTTATCTAGGTCTGATGGTGCATTGTGTTAGTGTAACCTGCTTGTGCAGTGTGAGTGTAGACTGTTTTTGCAGTGTGCTGATGTGATGTGCTACTGTTAGTGTGAAGTGCTGGTGCAGTGTGAGTGTAACAGTGTCTGGAGTGGTTGAATATAGAGTGTATACATGTGAGTGAAACATGCTGGTAGAGTATGCTGGTGCGATGTTCTGGCCGGTTGAGGCTCAGCCCTCCTCCCTCCCCCGCCCCTCCCACAAACCGCCCGCACTACCGCCTCCCCCCCCCCCCCACCCGAAACCCCCCACCTTTCGGACTGGGCTGGCCGAATCGGTAAGAGCGTTGGCTGCCTCCCAGTTGACCAGACGGGATGGCCGAATGAGTTAGAGCTCCAGTCTCCCGTGCTGGTAGATCGTGGGGTCGTGGGTTCGAACCCTGGTCGAGTCCAACCAATGACTTAAAAATTGATACTTGTCGCTTCCTCGCCAGGCGCTCGGCATTATTAGGACAGGGCAAGGACTGGTGTGCTCAGTGTCAGGATAATGTGACTGAGTGGGATACCAGGTCATGGTGGTGGCGGCCTGGTTTCCCAATGGGACAGCACTATAAAGTTGCCATGAGTGTGCACTGTCACAAGTCAGTGCCCGTCCTGATATTACCTTAGATGTTGCTAGGACGTAAAACAACAACAAACAAACAAGCCTCCCAGTTGAGTTGGGAAGTGGTGGGTTCAAACCTCGCCGAGTCAAACCAATGACTGACAAAATTGCCAGATATCCTAGCACTTGGCATTAAATATGGTAGGGCAAGCACTAGTTTGCTCAGTATCAGGATAATGTGACTGAGTGGGATATTGGCTCAGGGTGCTGGTGCTGGTGGTCTGTTCTTCTAGTAGAGCAGCATGATAAAAAGTCACTGTGAGTGTTCATTGTCACAAATCGGCACGCCTCCTGATTTGACCTTATATGTTGCCAGGATGTAAAGCCCAAACAAACAAGCAAACAGACAAACAAAACCTCCAACCCTACTACCCATGCTATCCTCCTATGCCCCTCCCAATACCCCCATTCCCCCCCCACCTCCACAGTTGAGGCGCATGGCTATGGATGGGTGCCCACTGTTGATCTCTGGGCCCATATGTATGAGCCCGGGTTAGCGATCGTACCCCGGCGTTGTGCGGATTTCCTGGGTTAGTGGCGAAAAGTCTGTATGTATGTGTCAGGGTTAAACTAACTCGGCGAGTTTAAAGTCACCTGCACTTACCCCATACGAAAGTGGGGTTAGGCGCCGATTATGGCCAAATCTATTGAATGCGATCATATTTAACAGAATTAGATACGCAATAAGTGAAATTTATTCAAATTAACCCTAAATTCGAAGCGTTATTAAGGCTACCGCCGCATTGGCGGCGATATTAATAGTTATATTTTCGAATCGACGAATGTACAGTAAGCAAACCGCCGCCGCCGCCAGTATGGAAAGCGACGTCGATTTGTTTACTTTACGTTCGTCGATTCGATATTATACCCAAATCTATTCAATGCGACCATATTTAACAGAATTACATACCCAAATCGTGAAATTTCATTAAATGAACCCTAAATTTGAAGCGAGATTAACGCTGATACCGTAACGGCAGCGATATTAATATTTTCGAATCGACGAATGTAAATACCCACACAGGGGTTCCCCAAATCTATAAATAACTGAAACGTTACCTGTCTCGGGCGCGCTTTGGTCACATACATCCCCCGTGACACATTTGGAACCCCGGGGTTAGATAACCCGCCACCCTGCTTTAACCCAGGTCGGGTTAAAAATTGACTCATACATATAGGCCCTGATGGTATGCCTACTGAGGCTTACAAGGTGTGTGCTTTTGTGGGGCGGAAGGGGGATGGAGGGTAAAGGGGGGGGGGAGGTGGGGGGGGGGGGTGTATGTGTGGATCATTCACCTGCCATTACCATGCCAACATACATCTTCTTGAATGCACTAACATCCATAATAAAGTAACTGTGTTTCTCAAGAAGCAATTTTGACACACACGCTTCCCAGCTTGTTGATGACGGTGAAGGTCACGATACTACAGAGTTTACCCCATGTAGCAGAGGGTGCCCCAGTTCACAGACATTGGGCGCATAGTTTTGCTGATGGTGTTTGTTGTCGTCCAAGGGCATTCATCCAGGTAGGGTATTGGAGACCCACCACCATATAAGTTTTCTCTGTTCAGAGCAGACTGATCCAGTTCCCTCTTTGTACACAGCAGATTGACCCAGATCCAGATGCATACACCAGAGTGACTTAGTTCCCTCTCCGTATACACCAGACTGTCCCAGTTCCATCCTCGTACCAGGCTGACCCAGTTCCTGCCTTGTTCACATCAGACTGACCCAGTTCCCCCCATTACATAACAGACTAACCCAGTTCCCTCCTTGTACACACCAGGCTGACCCAGTTCCTGTCTCGTATACACCAGACTGACCCAGTTCCTGCCTCATACACACCAGACTGACCCAATTCCTGCCTCGTACACACCAGACTGACCCAATTCCCTCTCCATACACACCAGGCTGACCCAGTTCCCTTGTACTCACCAGGATGACCCAGTTCCTGCCTCGTACACACCAGACTGACCCAGTTCCTTCCGTTATATACCAGACTGATCCATTTTTCGGGTGGGGGGGGGGGTGATTAAAATGTACACAAATGTACATTAGTTACATAATGGTAGGAAATTCAAATATTTATAAATGCAGGTTCTAGAACTAAATAGCAGCGCATGATAATAAAAATAATGGAAAATAATAATGGTGTGAGGGTTTAATTATGGCATTATGTCAGTTCCAGTATTGTCCTATAATCGTCGGTTTGTGAGGAGGTTTCCTTTTATGGGATCCCATTTCGCAGCCAAATCAGCGGGGGGGGGCGGATCCTATCCACGAAAAAAAAGCAAGACTTTTAATGATTTGTTAGTCTTAAAAAGTTGAAATTTCAAGGCCAAAATATGTCCAAGTAGGTGCCAGAATGCACCATTTTAATCATAGGTTTTAACAAATTTCCCGGGGGGATGCCCCCATGTCCCCTACTTTTTCAGCGATTCCCCCCACCCTGGATCCCTTTTTTTAGGTATTCTGTTTAGCGAGTGATTATGGAGTTATGGAAGGTACACTGGTTTGGTTAGTAGTGCAGGGGCAGTGTGGGTGTTGGGGGAGGGTGTAGTGGTATCATGGTTAATGTAACGAATTATGGTAGATACACTGGTTTGGTTAGTTATGCAGGGGCAGTATGGGTGTTATGGGACGGGGTAGTGGTATCATGGTTAATGTAATGAGCTATGGTAGGTACCCTGGTTTGGTTAGTTATGCAGGGGAAGTATGGGTGTTGTGGGAGGGTGTAGTGGTATCATGGTTAATGTAAAGAGTTATGGTAGGGACACTGGTTTGGTTAGTAGTACAGGGTGTGGGTGTTGTGGGAGGGTGTATTGGTATCATGGTTAATGTAAAGAGTTATGGTAGGTACACTGGTTTGGTTAGTAGTGCAGGGGCAGTGTGGGTGTTGCGGGAGGGTGTAGTGGTATCATGGTTAATATAAAGAGTTATGGTAGGGACACTGGTTTGGTTAGTTATGCAGGGGCAGTGTGGGTGTTGCGGGAGGGTGTATTGGTATCATGGTTAATGTAAAGAGTTATGGTAGGTACACTGGTTTGGTTAGTAGTGCAGGGGCAGTGTGGGTGTTGCGGGACGGTGTAGTGGTATCATGGTTAATTTAAAGAGCTATGGTAGGTACACTGGTTTGGTTAGTAGTGCAGGGGCAGTGTGGGTGTTGGGGGACGGTGTAGTGGTATCATGGTTAATGTAAAGAGCTATGGTAGGTACACTGGTTTGGTTAGTAGTGCAGGGGCAGTGTGAGTGTTGTAGCACGGGGTAGTGGTATCATGGTTAATGTAACAAGTTATGGTAGGTACCCTGGTTTGGTTAGTAGTGCAGGGGCAGTATGGGTGTTGTGGGACAGTGTAGTGGTATCATGGTTAATGTAAAGAGCTATGGTAGGTACACTGGTTTGGTTAGTAGTGCAGGGGCAGTGTGGGTGTTGGGGGACGGTGTAGTGGTATCATGGTTAATGTAAAGAGCTATGGTAGGTACACTGGTTTGGTTAGTAGTGCAGGGGCAGTGTGGGTGTTGGGGGACGGTGTAGTGGTATCATGGTTAATGTAAAGAGCTATGGTAGGTACACTGGTTTGGTTAGTAGTGCAGGGGCAGTGTGGGTGTTGCGGGACGGTGTAGTGGTATCATGGTTAATGTAAAGAGCTATGGTAGGTACACTGGTTTGGTTAGTAGTGCAGGGGCAGTGTGGGTGTTGCGGGACGGTGTAGTGGTGTCACGGTTAATGTAATGAGTTATGGTAGGTACCCTGGTTTGGTTAGTAGTGCAGGGGCAGTGTGGGTGTTGCGGGACGGTGTAGTGGTGTCACGGTTAATGTAATGAGTTATGGTAGGTACCCTGGTTTGGTTAGTAGTGCAGGGGCAGTGTGGGTGTTGTGGTATCATTGTTAATGTAACGACCTATGGTAGGTACACTGGTTTGGTTAGTAGTGCAGGGGCAGTGTGAGTGTTGTAGCACGGGGTAGTGGTATCATGGTTAATGTAACAAGTTATGGTAGGTACCCTGGTTTGGTTAGTAGTGCAGGGGCAGTATGGGTGTTGTGGGACAGTGTAGTGGCGTCATGGTTAATGTAACGAGTTATGGTAGGTACCCTGGTTTGGTTAGTAGTGCAGGGGCAGTATGGGTGTTGTGGGACAGTGTAGTGGCGTCATGGTTAATGTAACGAGTTATGGTAGGTACCCTGGTTTGGTTAGTAGTGCAGGGGAAGTGTGGGTGTTGTGGGCGGGTGTATTGGTATCATGGTTAATGTAAAGAGTTATGGTAGGTACAATGGTTTAGTTAGTAGTGCAGGGGCAGTGCGGTTGTTGTGGGACGGTGTTGTGGTATCACGGTTAATGTAACGAGTTATGGTAGGTACACTGGTTTGGTTAGTAGTGCAGGGGCAGTGTGGGTGTTGTGGGACGGTGTTGTGGTATCACGGTTAATGTAATGAGTTATGGTAGGTACACTGGTTTGGTTAGTAGTGCAGGGGCAGTGTGGGTGTTGTGGGAGGGTGTACTGGTATCATGGTTAATGTAACGAGTTATGGTAGGTACCCTGGTTTGGTTAGTAGTGCAGGGGCAGTGTGGGTGTTGCGGGAGGGTGTAGTGGTATCATGGTTAATGTAAAGAGTTATGGTAGGTACACTAGTTTGGTTAGTAGTGCAGGGGCAGTGTGGGTGTTGCGGGAGAGTGTAGTGGTACCACGGTTAATGTAATGAGTAATGGTAGGTACGCTGGTGTGGTTAGTAGTGCAGGGGCAGTGTGGGTGTTCAGTAGTGGTATCATTGTTAATGTAAAGACTTATGGTAGGTACACTGGTTTGGTTA
This sequence comes from Branchipolynoe longqiensis, assembly GCA_030323885.1. NCBI lineage: Eukaryota > Metazoa > Annelida > Polychaeta > Phyllodocida > Polynoidae > Branchipolynoe > Branchipolynoe longqiensis. The sequence continues at coordinate 761 of JASIRB010004084.1, read as the reverse complement.
GTAGTGCAGGGGCAGTGTGGTGTTGCAGCAGGGGTGTAGTGGTGTCACGGTTAATGTAATGATTATGGTAGGTACCCTGTTTGGTTAGTAGTGCAGGGCAGTTGGTGTTGTGGTATCATGGTTAATGTAACGAGTTATGGTAGGTACCCTGGTTTGGTTAGTAGTGCAGGGGCAGTATGGGTGTTGTGGGACAGTGTAGTGGCGTCATGGTTAATGTAACGAGTTATGGTAGGTACCCTGGTTTGGTTAGTAGTGCAGGGGCAGTATGGGTGTTGTGGGACAGTGTAGTGGCGTCATGGTTAATGTAACGAGTTATGGTAGGTACCCTGGTTTGGTTAGTAGTGCAGGGGCAGTATGGGTGTTGTGGGACAGTGTAGTGGCGTCATGGTTAATGTAACGAGTTATGGTAGGTACCCTGGTTTGGTTAGTAGTGCAGGGGAAGTGTGGGTGTTGTGGGCGGGTGTATTGGTATCATGGTTAATGTAAAGAGTTATGGTAGGTACAATGGTTTAGTTAGTAGTGCAGGGGCAGTGCGGTTGTTGTGGGACGGTGTTGTGGTATCACGGTTAATGTAACGAGTTATGGTAGGTACACTGGTTTGGTTAGTAGTGCAGGGGCAGTGTGGGTGTTGTGGGACGGTGTTGTGGTATCACGGTTAATGTAATGAGTTATGGTAGGTACACTGGTTTGGTTAGTAGTGCAGGGGCAGTGTGGGTGTTGTGGGAGGGTGTACTGGTATCATGGTTAATGTAACGAGTTAT
>JASIRB010004182.1:0-19209 GCA_030323885.1 Branchipolynoe longqiensis | reverse complement strand
ACCTCACGTGCTTCCTTCTCCCTAGCCTGAGGCTAGCCTGAGGCTGTATACCGAGGTAAAATATATATATATATATATAGTGATAATCCCCTTATCGCGTGTAATAAGATCTGCAGTGTATAGTGCCCCCCCCCGCCTGTCGGTGTGGGGGGGGGGGGTCTCCCAGCATCCTCTGCGCTCCCCCCCCCCCCTGCGTGGGGTAGGCCGCAAACTCCACACGCTCCGAAGTAAATATGGTATATATAGTGTATATACTGTCCTACTTTTCTCAGCGGGCGAATCAAAACAATGATTTGTAAAATGTATACTTGTCGCTTCCTAGCCTGGCACTCGGCATTAATAGGATAGGGCAAAGACTGGTTAGCTCAGTGTCAGGATATTATGACTGAGAGGGATGTGACTGGGACTGTGAGTGGGATATTGTGATTGGGATATTGTGACTGAGTGGGTTATGGTGCCAGTGGCCTAATTTCCCAGCGGGGCAGCACTATAAAGTCGCCATGAGTGCGCACTGTCACAAGTTGGTACCCGTCCTGATATGACCTTAGATGTTGGCAGGAAGTAAAACTCCAACAACCAACCAACCAACCAAGGTACTTTCCTTTAGGGTATTGTAGGAAACTGTTTCTTTATAACATTCTTCTATAATTGTAAGATTCTCTAAGATTGTGGGCATACAACAAATCACGAACCAAAAAAAAGACAGGAGGTTACAAACAAGGTTCATAAGAAGCAACAATGGTCCATCGCTAGCAATGGTAAAAATCCAAATGCAGTGTATATGATCGCAGTATAGCTAACATGAGTGCCGATATCTGCTGGAATAAACTGCCATGGGCAACAAGAAATGCAGAAAAAAATAGCCGTGTTTAAGATTGGTTGTTGGAATTTTACATCCTAGCAACATCTAAGGTCATATCAGGACGGGTACTGACTTGGTGACAGTGCATACTCATATTAACTTTAGTGTGCTGCCCCACTGGGAGACCAGGCCACCAGCACCATGACCTGATATCCCACTCAGTCACATTATCCTGACACTGAGCCAACAAGTCTTTGACCTATCCTAATAATGCTGAGCACCTGGTTAGGAAGTGACAAGTATCAATTTTTAAGTCATTGGTTTGACTCAACCAGGGTTCAAACCCACGAACCCATGGGTTTGGATCCCGGGATCTCACAAAACAGGAGACGGATGCTCAACTCATTCGGCCATCTCGTCTGGTTTTGAAGATTCTTGGCGAGCATTATGCAGAAGTTTGGTGATAATGAACCCAAATCAAAAATGTTTTTTTGTGTTTTAAAGTTTACTTTGTCTGCATTAACAAAGCCTGCTGCTCTAGTTACAGAAAACAAAATACCCGAACCAACCAATAGGATTTCAAATTTTATGGGAAAGACATTTTGGTCTCTGTGCCCAGGGATCATGGGAATTCATGTTTGAAGATATTGTTTTGTTGTAGGTTCTGTGAAACAGGTGCTCGGAAGCAAAAACTGATGGGAAACAACATTTTGGTTCTGTTGTTTTTCCAGCAGGGTAATGACACGTTACCTGAAACGATGGTATTAAGCCCCGTCACATAGCCGGTAGTGGACCTACTTGAACGGAGGTGAACGTAGGTGAACGTAGTGGAGGCTAAAATGGGTCAAACGTTCAGCCACGTTCAACTACGTTCAACTACTTTCAACTATGTTAGCCTCCACTACGTTCAACTACATCCACTAACAGCTATGTGACCACGGCATGCGCGATGTGTACGCTAGAATATGCTAGAGTATGCTAGAGTACGCTAGAGTACATTAAGAGGTACGTTCTACTATGTTCTACTAAGTTCTGCTACGTTCTACTACGTTCTACTAAGTTCTACTACGTTCTACTACGTCCTACTACGTTCTACTACGTTCGAAATTCAGCCTCTAACGTACCACTCTTTTGAACACGTCCAAAAATTGAATCGGAGATCACTGCTCACCCACTTTATTACCAGAATGATCATTGATTGATTGAGTGATTGATTGGCCGATTGATTGGTGGTTGCTTCACCCTATGTCGGCAGCATAGGCCATATTCACGGCGAGAACTGTTTGTTTTTTTATTCGGACCATCACTTTTACATGTAAAAGCCTACAATCAATTATGTGTCAATAGACACTCATTAAATTAGAAAGTTCACAATTATATATTTATGGCCAAGGGAAATAGAATTCCAGACAAAAACTATAAGGTTTTATCCAACTTTGCCCCCCGCGCCGAAAAGTTTGACGCATCTCGATGTAAAAAAGTGATTTTACGTATTGGCCGCGCGCTTGCGAGATACGTCATAATGTGACAGGGCCTTTACTTTGGTGATTATACTAGCTTCAGCCCTGGTCACATAGCCATTAGTGGACGTCGTTAAACGTAGGTGAACGTAGAGGGGGCTAACATGCATCAAACATGGTGTACGTTGAAATACATTAAGTGACGGCACCTTTTGCCACTGAATAATACGGACAGTATGGATGCCAGCACATTCAACTAGGTTCAACTAGGTTCAACTAGGTTCAACTAGGTTCAACTAGGTTCAACTAGGTTCAACTAGGTTCAACTAGGTTCAACTAGGGTCAACTACATTCAACTGTGTTCAACTGTGTTCAACTGCGTTCAACTGCATTCAACTACGTTAGCCTCCATTATGTTCTACTACGTGCACTAATGGCTATGTGATCACCGCATGCGCAATGTCGAAAGGCCATGGTTTTGTGCGGGTCAAAGTATGCTAGAGTATGCTAGAGTACGCTAGAGTACATTAAGAGGTACATTAAGAGGTACATTCTACTACATTTGACTATGTTCAAAACTCAGCCTCTAACGTACTGTCATGGGGGTGATGAAAATGGGAAATACTGTGCCTAGAGCGGGACTCGAACCCACATCTCTTTGCATTCCGGGCCAGTGTGCTAACCATTACACCACCTAGGCTCCCTGATATCAACAGACTCCCCACGCCTACCTGTCTATGTGGTTACTTGCCTGAGAGGTCAGTGCAGACCACTACACTCGACCCCCTGGAATTGTAAGTCTTGTAATGCTTACAATTACATACATACAGGCAATGCACTAACACATACATACACAGGGTAGGTTCAACAACCATACAGCGCAAAGCTTGTACAGGATCCTGATCACGGCAACCAGTGTCATGGGGGTGATGAAAATGGAAAATATTGCGCCTAGAGCGGGACTCGAACCCACATCTCTTTGCACTCCGGGCCAGTGTGCTAACCATTACACCACCTAGGCTCCCTGATATCAACAGACTCCCCACGCCTACCTGTCTATGTGGTTACTTGCCTAAGAGGTCAGTGCAGACCACTACAGTACCACTCTTTTGAACATGTCCAACAATAAAATCGGAGATAACGGCTTAGCCACATTATTACCAAGTTAACATCAAGGACAAGTATGGATGCTGGTACATTCAAGTACAACTATGTTCAACTACTTTCAACTATGTTAGCGTCCACCACGTTCACCTACGTCCACTAATGGTTATGTGACCAGGGCTTTAAAGGAGATTGTTAGGGAGTGGTGGATTTTTAAACAAATCTTTTTTTTTACATCGGCCTGAATGCAGTGCCAACAAATAGAGAGAACATAATTTATAATATTTCTTAGAACATTGTTGGTGTGCCCTAGAACACGAAAAGTGAACAGAGTAGTGGTGGTGAAGTATATGAACTGAGCAGGGGAGTATGCGCTTAGGGTTTTACAGCCTAGCACCCGCGGATATCATATTAAGGTAGCATAATTCGTTGCTTAAGACAAGTAATATTCTTCAGTTAAATACATCATGTTAACATTTATAGCCTAAACTATTTTAGTGACAAGTAACTCTTAAAATAACTGAAATGCTTGGGGTATTTGTTGTAGTTTTACATCCTGGCAACATCTAAGGTCATATCAGGACAGGTGCCAACTTGTGAGAGTGTGCACTCATGGCAACTTTATAGTGCTGCCCCACTAGGAAATCAGGCCAGCAGCACCATGACCCGATATCCACCCAGTCACATTATCCTGACAATGAGCTAATCAGTCTTGCCCTATCCTAATAATGCCGAGCGAGTTCCAGGCTAGGAACTGACAAGTATCAATATTATACATCATAGGTTTGACTCCATCGGGAAGCAAACTCCCGATCTCCCGCACGAGAAGGCTCGCGCTCTACCGATTCGGCCAGTGTGCCCGGTCAATATCTTAGAATATATTTGGAGTGAAATTATCTAATATCTCACAACTAACTGGGTATGTTGCACTTTATCTTGGAAGGTTAGCGAATTGCTGAGGAAGAGGGCCCAGATGGCAGTTATTAGTTGACTGGGACTCAGTGGGAGGCCTCTGATTGGTTGACAGTGAGGCTACAGGGGCAGATGTGTTGGAGCCATGTATAAATAATGCAGTAGCTGTTTTTTAAATGTCCTTTTTTTCTCTCTCAAATTAATTGCATTTAGCTCAGTCTGATGGTAATATGTCTCCAGTAGGTGTTCTAATATGGTGGCAGTTCACTCCATGTATGTTTGTTGATTTATATCCTAGCAATATCTATGGTCATATCGGAATGGGTACCGACTCGTGACAGAGCGCACTCACGGCCATTCTATAGCACTGCCCCATTGGGAGATCAGGCGGCCGGCACCACAACCTGATATCCCACTCAGTCACATTAGCATGATACGGAGCAAACACAGTAATGCCGGGCACTGGCTAAGTAGCGACAAGTATCAATTTTGTAAGCCATTCATTTTACACGGCCGGGATTCGAACTCCCGAACTTCAGCACGGGACTGTATGTATGCATATATGTGCATGGAGATCAAATGAACAAAGACTATACACAATCAGATTAAGAGAGTTAAGGAGAAGGAAGGATGGGAGATATTCAATGTATGAACCCTAGGAATATAGAATAGGAGACAAATACATTACAATGAAGAGTGAGAAGGAATATAAGGATGGTGGGAAAAGTTAGTTTGTATAAAATATTTAATTAATCAAATACATGTACATCATTTGGCAGCACCAAAGGACTGGTCTGCCAGTTGTCTGTGGTTACTGGTATTTACCAGGATCTTTGATGATAAATGTTAGTAAAAATGGAATGGTGCATGAGAATGGGGACAGTGCTATGTTTTGCATTATTGTCATTAATCTATTAAAGGTACAAAATATGGCATTTCCTTGCTGTACATATTCTAGACTGGGGATAATGCTGGTGACATCATCTGGATTTTTTGTTTGTTGTGTTTGTTTGTTGTTGGTTTACCTCCTAGCAACATCAAAGTTCATATCAGGATGGGTACTGACTTGTGACATTGCACACTCATGGTGAATTTATAGTGCTGCCTGATGGGGAGACAAGGCCACCAGCACCATGACCTTCTATCCCACTCAGTCACATTATCCTGACACTGAGGCAACCAGTCCTTGTCCTATCCTAATTATGCCGAGCACCTGGCTAGGAAGTGAGAAGTATCAATATTTAAGTCATTGGTTTGATTCAACAAGGGTTCGAACCCACGAATCCATGGGTTCAGACCCTCCTTTATCCCAAAGCAGAAGACAGACGCTCAACTCATTCGGCCATCCCACATCGTCGACATCATCTGGTACATGCGTCATTATGACTTCGAGATCCTGTGGGAATGGGGGTACAATCAGTGGGCGGATGGTTTAATTGTTATATAGATTAGCAGTGTGTGGGATGTTAACAGTTAATTAGGCAGGGAAGGGATATAGAGGAGCAGACAGGGTTGTGACGTTATTGGGGCAGGGGATTGGTTCGTTCGTTGTTGGAGTTTTACATCCTGGCAACATCTAAGGTCATACTAGGATGGGTACCGACTCTTCACAGTGGAAATTCATTATTACTTTATAGTGCTGCCCCACTGGGATATCAGGCCACCTCCAACATGACCCAATATCTCACTCAGTCACATAATCTTGACACTGAGATAACCAGCCCTTGCCCTATTGTATTAATGCCGCGCGCCAGGCTAGGAAGCAACAAGTATCAATTATATAAGTCATCGGTTTGACTCAACCGGGATGCGAACTCCCAATATCCCGCATGCAAAGCCCGTGCCTGACCGATTCGGCTACCATGGCATTAGTCTACAGTGACAGTGCTGCGGTGTTTGAACAACTTATCAGCGTACACTGACAGTGCTGTGGCAGTTGAACAATGTATTACCATGTATTCTCTGTGGCGGAGTGGTTAGAGTGTCTGACTTTTTTCTAGGTCAGACTCCTAATCTGGTTTGATTCCCGATGCCATCGCCTCTGCCAATTTGGATTTCCACCGCTGTGCATAACTTACAGCGTCATCAAAGGCCAGGTGCTCTTATACCATGCCTATTTGGGGCAGGAGGTTAAAAATCTCTTGGGGTAGTAAAAGTGTAGGCTTGGACTTTTTATCAACCAACTATCTAACAGTGAAAACTAGTCTATTCAGACTTATCCATGATAGCCAGAACAAATATTCAAGAGCAAAATAATGACCATACACTGACCATATTGTGGGATTGCAGTATAGTAAAAGTCGTGGAAATCCGCGAAATTGAGGAGATCTGTTATCCCTGTAGAATGATTGAGGGCCCAATTTAGCCCTATTCCAGTCCTCCTCAGTTGTTGGAGTGACGTAGCGCAGGGAATGCTTACACGGTTGGATAGGTTTTCTCTACTAAATAAAACTGAAGCATGTTTAGACTCACGTTTCAGTTCCCTGCATTACGTCACAGAATGGGCAATTTGAAATCCAATCCTGCAGGTAAGATTGATCTGTCCAACAAAACCATTACTCTGACTATTCTTACTAGCTGTGAGTGCAATGTAATTAATATCTCTGAAATTTGAATGTTTTATTAAGAGATATTGAATATGCAATTCAAGTTAAAATCAAGTGACCAGATCTTTAAACTTTGAGAGAACTATTTATTATTGAACTCAATCGCAGAACACTAATAACGCCACTTTGGCCTTATGGTCCTGCAATCTTCATTATGGCTTGCAATTAAACAAAAAGCCAAATTACTCCACCGAAAAAAGCTGATGGCCCTGTCACATTACGACGCTTCTCGCCGGCGCGCCGCCAACGTGCAAAATCACTTTTAATCGTCGAGAAACGTCAAACTGTTCGGCGCAGCGCGTTGGCGAGAAGCGTCGTAATGTGACCAGCACCATAATATCCAAAGCATTTTTGGAGGTGTGGGTTGATTTCTGCGTTCATCCCCAGAATAAGGTTACATGTAGCTTAGGACTATTCCAAATACATCATCAGACAGACCAGACATACATTATGAAACGTTTTTGTGTGGTTTTGCACATGTATATCCTAACTCCATATGAAATTGTTTGTTTGTTGTTTTATGTCCTAGCAACAACTAAGGTCATATCAGGACCGGTACCGAATTTTGACAGGGTGCACCCACGGTGAGCTTATACTTTATAGTGCTGCCCCACTGGGATACCAGGCTGTCATCACCGTGACCTGGAACCCCCAGACAGTCACATTATCCTGACACTGTGTTAACTAGCCCTTGTCCTACCCTACGAATGCTAAGTGGCATGCTAGGAAGTGATAAGTATCAATTTTATAAGTCATTGGTTTGACTAGGCTGTGATTTGAACGTCTAACCTTCCGCACGAGAAGCCTGGCTCTACCGATGTGTCCACCACGTCCGTCATCATATAAGAGCATACTAGAATCGGAACTGACTCGGGACAGAGTGCATCCTTGGCAACTTTATACTGCTGCCCATTAGCAGACCAACCCAGTGGCATCATGACTATGATACCCCACTGAGTAGTCCCCTATCCTAGTAATATAGGGTGCAGTTAGGTAGCAGGATAGGATACATTGTGTACGTCAGTGTATTGGGTAAGTTAAGGTTCTAATTACCAAACTAACAAAAATGCACATGCTCGTTCACTTAGAATTACAAAGTAATTATTTCTCCTTTATAGCTAAATCTAGACAAGTCAACCCATTGCGAATGATAAAATGTTGATAATTCGAATGTCACTCTAAGCGGGATGTCGAAAACATGCCTACGATTTGCCAGGTTTATTTCTAAACTTGTCACATGTCGCAGCTTCAGCCCTTTCTAAAACACCACCGGAAACTAATTCCAAATATGACTATCATACCAATTGAAGTGTTTACACTCAAGTAATCAATAGATGTCGGCTTTATTATTCTTTAAAATATTACACTTAAAAACCCTACACAAACCAAACAAACAACACAAATAAACAAAAAACATAACACCTTTCTCATTTGAAATCAGAGGCACGTGACTTTGATACCATCTCGTTAAATAGGGTGACGCTGCTTTTGTATTTTAAAACATTAGGAAAGACACAAAAACAAAATTATAACCTGATTCTGAACCATATTTCTTAATATAAAATCACTAAACTTAATGAAAAGTAAATATAACAGGAAGTGAATACACATGCACTTTGAAAACAATAGTTTCCAGACCTCATTGCGAGAAGGTGCTCCAAACTGTGAGTAAAACAAACATCATGATCCATGTGCAATGTAATGTAATACACAACAGAAGCACATTCGCTTATTATGGGCGTGCCACGTTGCTGAATAATCAGGCGTGTGGCTAGCACCTGTACTGTAGCCGACGTATCCACCCACATATATCCAGGATCATCCAAGCGGGGCACATTGCTTACAGGTGGGGACACTTTTCGAGCCTGTGTGCTTTATATTTATACACACGGAGCAGAACACACAAGTTGAATGAAATCTACATGTAAGGTGAACTTTACACGCGAGGTGAAATGTACATGTGTAAAGTGAAATCTACACGCAAGGTGAACTTAACATGCAAGGTGAAATGTACACACGTAAAGTGAAATATACACGCAAGGTGAACTTTACACACAAGGTGAAATGTACACGTGTAAAGTGAAATCTACATGCAAGGTGAAATGTACATGCATAAAGTGAAATCTACATGCAAGGTGAACCTTACACGCAAGGTGAAATGTACACACATACAGTGAAATATACCCGCAAGGTGACCTTTACACTCAAGGTGAAATGTACACGCATAAAGTGAAATCTACACGCAAGGTGAAATCTACACGCAAGGTGAAAGCTACACGCATAAAGTGAAATCTACATGCAAGAGCTTTCCGAATTTGATTAAGCTAACAACCGGAAGTAATATCAACCAGAGGCAAGATCTATATCCCCAAACCCCGGATTAAAATGCATCAGGGGGTAGGGAAAATGATTGTACGGAAGCACTATGTACGCACGCTCAGAAACATCGAGTTTCCACCTAAGGAACCCAGCGCGCAGTCTGGAACTGAATTAGGGAAACTGACAGGTTCAAGGTTGCCGGGATTCTCCACGGACTTTCCACGATCAGTCTTCCCGCCAAAAAGAAGGGTCCGAAAGCATTTTGTGCGGGTGTGCAAAAACACCAACTTCTCTACCGGTCGCTATGGCAACGGAGCGTCGCATCGCATTCTTCATTCATCTAGTTCGCCGTGCTCGCCGTGCTCGCCGTGCTCGCCGATGTCGGCGTTAAAGTCGTCTGCCGTGGCAAGGCCAGTGTTCCGGAGGCGTTTCCAGACGAGAATGAAGCCATTAAGAGGAAGCAGACGATTAGGGAAATACGCAGCGGAAAATGACAAGTTTAGACACATAGAACGGTTATACGTGTCCGGCAACCAAAAAGGAGTGATTGAAACAAAGCGAAAGCAACCCAAGCAGACAACATTATTGGATGATTTTAGCGACAGTGACAACGTCACTGATAACAGTGGTGACACAACCCAAGCGCGGTTAGTCTCGGGACAGGTGGGAAGTGCGCGGAAAAATGTAGTCAGCAGACGACAGCTTCGCAAAAAAAGCCGACATCGGTTTGAATGCTTTGTCCGTGACGAGAGAAAAGTTTTGACATTGAAAGGCGTGGCACTTGTTGGCCGCCACGCTATCTTGTACCGACAGTGGCAGGCCTCCAGGGGGAAGCACGAGGGGCAAGTGCCCTCCGGGTGTAAGCACCTGCATCGGCAGCAGACGGCGTCTAAACGGCACAAAAAACAGACGACATTTACACCCGGGCAGGCGACAGATGTGAAAGGGCGGGAAAAGGTCATGGGCCTATGCAAAGTATGGCGGAACCCCTGCGTTGGTTGGCATAGCACAGATCGCAAAGGACGGAATGATTCGGATGCAAATAATGATGTCATTACCATGTCTTCGTCATCCTCACCATCATCATCATCATCATCAGCATCACCAGAGCTGGAAGGCTCCAAGTATCGGGCCGGGAAGCTGAACAACATCCGGTCTATTATCTCGAAGCAGACAATGTTCCAGCGTCAGCGGCGCAGAGGCAAAAGTGTCACCTTTGTCCGGGAAAACCAATCCAGCAAGACTGCAGCTTTGGACCAGCCGGGTTGGAACCTTGTCGGGCGGAATAGGTTCGTCAGCAGGCCGCGCGGTGGCGCTCTACCGGATGTGGTGCATGACGACAACGCGTGTGCGCAAACTTTACCAAAGGCGGGAAAGATGGGTTCTGATGAGGACAGGGTGCAGGAGAACGACTATGAGAATGAATCAAACGAACACCGCTTAGCGACTATGGCCGCTAGGTGGCTCAACGATCGAATCGCTCCCGACGTCGATAACGAGATCACCATGGCAACCGATAGAGTCTATGATGATGCGAGCAACAGGCATGGCTCAAAGAGATTCGATAGAGGAGGCCAAGAGCTGGCGAATGCCGAAGACGCCTGTGGAAGAGGAGGTGACAATGAAGGTGATCATAGACGCGGCAGACCTTGTTATAAGAAGAGCGGGGTTCGTCAGTGCAGCGCACTCGCAGGGTCCCTGCCCTCCTACAACTCACTCAGGCACATCCAGGGCCTCATCGCCCGGCGCCGTCGATCAGAGGTGGCCGGTAGAGGCTCCTCCAGAGAGGAGGCAGCAAACCGTGGAGTATCAAACTACCCAAACACACTGCCAGGCAGCCCTAGCAGTGAATCGAGGTAAGTAGGGGTAATCCTACTCAACACCAGCCAATCTTTCCACTTTCCAATTCCCACAAAATCATTTCGACGTTCAGGCTCTGATTCGGCCGTTCCGTGTGGACATTCGACAAATCCGCGAAAATGCTTCTTTTTTTTTTAAAGAAGAATGTTTAGTTCTTATTGGTGACCTTATTGTTGACCTAGTCATATTATTCAGGATGACACTTTCATGAGATTATGCGGCTTTTAATACTCGATTCGGTGGCATGGGTAACAGTGTACAGTAATGATGATTTGATAGTGCTGCCACATTGAGATACCATGCTACTGTCACGATGCTCATCAATCATCAATGGGTGCCGTCTTCTCGAAGAAGGTTGGCTGCAATGGACCTCCATCTCTTCCTGTCATTCATTCCTCTCACGCATTCCGCATAGCTCATTGCTGTCCACTCAGTGATGTTGTCCATGCATGTTGTTCTCCTTCTCCCTCTTGGTCCTTTCCCTTCTATCTTCCCTTCCAGTATTCTTCCTGGTTTCGTATCATGTGGCCAAAGTATTTAAGTTTTCTGTTTTTGATCGTTTGTATTATCTGTATCTTTATTTTCATTCTTGTTAGGACCTCCACGTTGCTTATCATTGCTGTCCATGGAATTTTTAACATTCTTCTGTATTGCCACATTTCAAATGCCTCGAGCTTTGTTGTTATTGCTTTCTTCAAAGTCCATGTCTCGCAGCAATATAAAAGTGTAGACCACACATAGCATTTTAGCAGTCGGAGTCTTGTTTTTATATTTATGTCTCTAGATGTTAGTACTTTCTGCATCTTTAGAAATGTTGTTTTGGCAATGTTTATTCTCCGTTTAATCTCCGTACCTTGTTATTTAGTTTGAAGTACCTTTTTATTTAGTTTGAAGTACCTTGTTATTTAGTTTGAAGTACCTTGTTATTTAGTTTGAAGTACCTTGTTATTTAGTTTGAAGTACCTTGTTATTTAGTTTGAAGTACCTTGTATTTTATTTAGTTGAAGTACCTTGTTATTTAGTTTGAAGTACCTTGTTATTTAGTTTGAAGTACCTTGTTATTTAGTTTGAAGTACCTTGTTATTTAGTTAAATACCTTGTTATTTAGTTTGAAGTACCTTGTTATTTAGTTTGAAGTACCTTGTTATTTAGTTTGAAGTACCTTGTTATTTAGTTTGAAGTACCTTGTTATTTAGTTTGAAGTACCTTGTTATTTAGTTTGAAGTACCTTTTTATTTAGTTTGAAGTACCTTGTTATTTAGTTTGAAGTACCTTGTTATTTAGTTTGAAGTACCTTGTTATTTAGTTTGAAGTACCTTGTTATTTAGTTTGAAGTACCTTGTTATTTAGTTTGAAGTACCTTGTTATTTAGTTTGAAGTACCTTTTTATTTAGTTTGAAGTACCTTGTTATTTAGTTTGAAGTACCCTGTTATTTAGTTTGAAGTACTATAGTATAGTCTCACAGGTTAACGCCCATATGTGGGTAAACGCCCACCTCCCATTGGCCAATATTTTGTAAATGCCCACCCATTAAAGGCCCGTGTGTGGGTAACCCCCCCCCCCCACCCCCCCACCCCCCCACCCCACCCCCCCACCCTCACCCCCACTTCAGCGATTTGCCAATTTAAACACCCAGGGCGTTGACCATTGAGAATACGCTATATACCTCTCCCACTTTTTTTTTTTTTTCTTCTTGAAGATTTATACTGCCTATCATGGATAAGCCTGAATAGGCTTGTTTTCACCATTAGACAGTTTGTCGATAGAAAGGCCGACCCAAGGGATTTTTAACCTCCCACACCACATAGACATGGTATGAGAGCAACTGTCCTTTGATGACGCTGAGAGTTATACACAGCGGTGGAAATCCAAATTGGCAGAGGTGGGGCACAGGGAATCGAACCACTGACCTTCAGATTAGGAGTCCGACCTAGAAAAAAGTCAGACACTCTAACCACTCCGCCACAGAGAACACCACGGTCGGAAGACCAGTGCTATGGCAGTGGCAAAAGATATCTAAGTAAATGGTAAAAATCTAAGTAAATGGTTGGATTATGCAGCTTGAATGTAAAGGCCCTGTCACACTACGACGTTTCCCCCGGCGCGCCGGCAACGTGCAACATATTTGCAACCCGTCGAGAAACGTCAAACTTTTCGGCGTGTTTGGGGGTTGTTGGACGGGTGGCAGCGTGTTGGTAGCGTAATCATAGCGTGTTATTAGCGCGCCGTCAACGGGTATCGATGTTTCGGGCGGAAAAGGCCTCCCTCCCTCCCACCCTGTGTCTCTGTGTCTGTATGTGTGTCTCTGTGTCGGTGTGTGTCTCTGTGTGTGTGTCTCTGTGTCTTTGTGTGTGTCTGTGTGTGTGTGTCTCTGTGTCTTTGTGTCTCTGTCTCTGTGTGTGTGTCTCTGTGTATGTGTCTGTGTGCATGCGTATCTGTGTCTGTGTGTGTGGCTCTGTGTCTCTGCATGTGTCTCTTTGTCTCTGTGTGTGTATGTCTCTGTGTTTCTGTATGTGTCTCTGTGTCTCTATGTATGTGTGTGTGTCTGTGTGTGTGTGTCTCTGTGTGTGTGGCTGTGTCTCTGTGTGTGTCTGTGTGTGTATCTCTGTGTCTGTGTGTGTCTCTGTTTCTGTGTGTGTCTCTGTTTCTGTGTGTGTGTCTCTGTGTCTGTATGTGTGTCTCTGTGTCTATGTGTGTGTCTCTGTGTGTGTATGTGTGTGTGTCTCTTTGTCTCAGTGTGTGTATCTGTGTCTCTGTCTGTGTGTCTCTGTGTTTGTGTGTGTCTCTGTGTCTGTGTGTGTCTCTGTGTGTCTATTTGTGTCTTTGTGTGCCTCTGTGTCTCTATGTGTGTCTCTTTGTCTCTGTGTGTGTCTGTGTGTGTTTGTGTGTGTTTGTGTGTCTGTGTGTGTCTCTGTGTGTGTCTCTGTGTCTTTGTGTGTGTGTCTCTGTGACTGTGTCTCTGTATCTGTGTCTCTGTGTCTGTGTGTCTGTCTCTGTGTCTCTGTGTCTCTGTGTGTGTCTCTGTGTCTGTATGTGTGTCTCTGTGTATATATGTGTGTATGTGTGTGTGTCTCTGTGTGTGTCTCTGTGTCTCAGGGTGTGTATCTGTGTCTCTATGTGTGTCTCTGTATGTGTGTTCTGTGTTTGTGTGTGTCTCTGTGTCTCAGTGTGTGTATCTGTGTCTCTATGTGTGTCTATGTATGTGTGTTCTGTGTTTGTGTGTGTCTCTGTGTCTGTATGTGTCTCTGTGTGTCTATTTGTGTCTGTCTGTGCCTCTGTGTCTCTACGTGTGTCTCTTTGTCTCTGTGTGTGTCTGTGTGTGTTTGTGTGTGTTTATGTGTCTGTGTGTGTCTCTGTGTGTGTCTCTGTGTCTTTGTGTGTGTCTGTGTGTGTCTGGGTGTGTGTCTCTGTATGTGTCTGTGTGTCTGTGTGTGTATGTGTGTGTGTGTCTGTGTGTGTGTGTCTCTGTCTCTGTGTCTCTATGTGTGTGTATGTGTGTGTGTCTCTGTGTCTATGTGTGTGTCTCTGTGTCTGTGTGTGTCTCTCTGTGTGTCTCTGTGTGTGTCTCTCTGTGTGTGTCTGTGTCTCTATGTGGGAGGGAGGGGGGGGAGAGGGAGAGAGAGAGAGGGAGGGAGAGAGGGGTGAGAGAGGGAGGGAGAGTGTTTGTGTGTGTCTCTCTCAGAGACACACACACACAGACACATACACATACATAGAGACACACATAGACACACACACAGAAACACACAGACAAAGAGACACACACAGAGACACAGAGACACACACATACAGACACACAGACACACACATGCACACACAGAAACACACAGACACAGAGACACACACAGAAACACAGAGACAGACACACAGCGACACACACACAGACAAACCCAGAGACACAGAGACACACACATAGACACAGAGACACACAGTCACAGAGACACACACACACTGAGACAGAGACAGAAACACAGAGACACACACACATCCAGAGACACACACACACATAGACACACACACAGACACAGAGACACACACCTAGACACACACATACACAGAGACACACACCTAGACACACACACATACACAGAGACACACACACTGAGACACAGAGACAGAAAGACAGAACACAGAGCACACACACACAGGAGACCACACATAGACACAGAGACAACAGTCACAGTGGGGACCACACACCCTAAGGAGAGAGACAGAAAACACAGAGGGAAGACACCACACAAACAGAGACACACACACATAGACACACACACAGACACAGAGACACACACATAGACACACACACATACACAGAGACACACACACTGAGACACAGAGACAGAAAGACAGAGACACAGAGACACACACAGACACAGAGACACACATAGACACAGAGACACACACACTGAGACACAGAGACAGAAAGACAGAGACACAGAGGCACACACAGACACAGAGACACACACAGACACAGAAACACACACACTGATACACAGACACAGAGACACATAGATACACCCACATAAACACAGAGACACAGACACACACAGAGACACAGACACACACACATAGATACAGAGACACACACATAGACACAGAGAGACACACATACAGAGACACACACAAACACAGAGACACACACAAACACAGAGACACACACACAGACACACACAAAGACACAGATACACACACAGACACACACAGACACATATACACACACAAAGACACAGAGACACACACACACAGACACACACATAGACACACACACATAGACACACACATGGAGACACACACACAGATACACACACAGAGACACAGAGACACACACAGAGACACATAGACACACACAGAGACACAGAGACACACACACACAGACACACACAGCAACGTGCGAGCAACGCGCTGGTAACGTGTTTCGACGTCCTGCAAACGCGCCCGACGCGCCCGTAACGTAGGTCCGCGTTATGGCAACGCGCCGGAAACGCGCGATCCAACACGTTCGCGCGCGTCGGCGCGCGTCGAAAGTTTTGTGCAAGCACAAAACCTCGACGCGGCCCGACGCGCGCCGACGCGCGCCGACGTTTCCATTGACACGTTGCTATGTACCGACGCGCCGGTAACGCGCCGGTAACGCGCCGGTAACGCGCCGGTAACGTACCGGACGTGTACCGACGGTTCGCCCAAAAATGCAACACGTCGCCACGCGTTGAAGCGCGTTCGTGAGAAACGTCGTAGTGTGACAGGGCCTTTACCGGTCACACCCCATTGCAGAAAACCACGCTACGTGACTTCGCCACGGGCCAAGTCTTCCCCTGGAGGAATCAGGTACGGGAAGAGCTGGAGGAACCTGCAGGAAGCCCTGCCGCCTCCCCCCAGGGTGGCGCGGGGCTCCCCGGGCAGGGCGGGCAGAGGGCCGGGCACCCACGGGGCACCGGAGGCGGCGGGGGCTCAGTCGGCCTCAGACGACAGACTCAGACAGGTTTGTTGTGTTAGTTGCTTAGTGGTTTTTTTCCAGTTTTTGTTTGTCTTTTTTTTGTTGTCTTTTTTTAGTGATTTTTTAAAATTCTGCTCATAACGGTTAAGGTTGGTTGGTTGTTGGGGGTTCTACGTCCTGGCAACATCTATGGTCATATCAGGATGGGTACCGATCTGTGACAGTGCACGCTCATGGCAATTTTATAGTGCTGCCCCATTGGGAAATCAGGCCACCAGCACCATGGCCTGATGTCCCACTCAGACACATTATCGTGACACTGAGGTAACCAGCCCTTGCCCTATCCTATTAATGCCGAGCTCCAGGTTAGGAAGCAACAAGCATAAATTTTTAAGTCATTGGTTTGACTCGACCGGGAACTGAACTCCCGACCATCTGCATGTGAGGCCCGCCCTCTGCCGATTAGGCCACCCAGAAACCCAGAAGAAAAATCAAATATAGTTGTCTTTTTCTTTGATATATTACATGGATAAGAGCTTTATGCCTGTTACGATATGAATATCTGAATATAATCAAGCATTTTATTATTTGTCCAAGCATTCTTTATGTAGATATATCATGTGAAATCATAGGCAGTTGGGGAAATGACCCGAATAGAGCGGTTCCAAATTCTGCCTATAGATGTCACTAGCTTAACTAGTGGGGTCTATTGTAGGTGATTGAAATTTCCCTTGCTTAATCAACTAATGGACCAAACAAATCAAAACATAAATATGGCTCTGCACAACCAGGTCGCATGTAGCCTTTCTTGTCGCTTGTAGCCGCTAGCCATTTGTGGAACTTTATAGTCCTGCCCCACTGGGAGACCATGCCTCCAGCACCATGACCTGGTATCCCGCTCAGTCACATTATCCTGAAACTGATCCAACCAGTCCTTGCCCTATCCTAATAATGCTGAGTGCCTAGCTAGGAAGCGACAAGTATCATTTTTTTAAGTCATTGGTTTGACTCGACCAGGCTTCGAACCCACGATCCCATGGACTACCAATACGGGGATGGACGCTGTCTCTAACGCATTCGGCCACCCCGTCTGGTTCTTCTGACTGGCAAGGTTCAGCACAGTTGAGACGACCACTGTGGATTACTAGGGGTCACTACACACTATTACACTGATGACATTTGATTGGGAGTTAGCTGCTTCTGCAGCAGTTGATTTGGCTGTAGGCCGCACAACGCCGCTTTCTTATTAAAGCTGCATAGTCCACAACATTTGTAAAATCAAAACAATTATCTGAATTAGATTTTAAATATCTAACTTAGATACTGGTACACTTGAATGGCTGGTGCACATTTGGTGCAACATAGAAGGAAATACTGAGGTAATTGCATCGGGAATAATTCACGACGCGGAGACGGACTACTATGAACTACAGTAAACCCTCTCTACACCGACCCCTCCAAAGACCGACCACTCCCCTATATCGAGCGCTTTATTTGGGTCCCAACAATACAATTGATATTCTAACTGTCTAAACCGACCACCTCCCTAAATGGACCACTTAAAGTTGGTCCCATGGTCGGTCGATTTAGAGAGGTTTTACTGTGTATTCAAAGCGAATCAATCTATATATTCAACTGTGACAAATAAACGTTTTCAACGTCGCTAGACGAAATACCATCAGTTAGGTACAAAAACTGGAGAATAATAATCGAATGATATATAATTACATTAGAAGCGAAACAACCTATATATTGAACCGTGACAAGAAAACGGTGTCAACGTTGCTATACGATTATAGTTCTGGCTAATTAAAAATATATGTCTTCATCTGCATCGCATCATGTGTGTTATATTTATCTGTTAAAAATAAACGCACAAAGTTCGTGTAAGTAACTGTACCAAATTACAGACGGAGGCACCAGTGCGATGTTACTAAGAAATCACCTATTCATATGAACCAAATTCATTTATTAAATAAATAAACAAAACTTGATAACATTGCACTGCTCTCAATACTAGACTAGACATGTGTTCCTAACCTCATTACGAGTAGTTTACACAATCACCACCTGGCCTCACCAGACAGGATGGTCGAATGAGTTGAGGGTCCATCCCCAATTTTGGTAGATTGCAAGATTTGAACACACGGCTTCGAACCCTGGTCGAGTCAAATCAATTACTTAAAAATTGATATTTGTCACTTCAAAACCAGGCGCTTGACATTATTATGATATGGCAAAGAGTAGTTGGCTCAGTGTTAGGATAATGCATCTGAGTGGGATATCAGGTGATGGTGCTGGAGGGATGGTCTCCCAGTGGGGCACCACTATGAAATCACCATGAGTGTGACTGTCACAAGTCGGTACCTGCACTGATATGACCCTACATGTTGCCAGGACGTAAAATTACCACAACCAACCACCTGGCCCAGCTGTCCTACTTGCAGATCTGCATATCTCAAGGGCAAGGCCAACGCATGGTATTATCTTTCATGTGTTTGAGTTACTGACGAACAGTTTGCACAACTTCCACCACGCCTTACCGTGTCACCATGCCATGTGGCACTGTTCACAACCACCACGTGCCAGGGGGGATGTTACCATGGTAACCTGTATGTGGAGACAGGTATGGCGACCGGCGAAGACAATTCGCCTGCGATATGTGACTCGTAAAGTACGATAAGTGTAACTCCTGTCGTATAGGTTCGGAGACT
>JASIRB010001288.1:0-38298 GCA_030323885.1 Branchipolynoe longqiensis | reverse complement strand
ATGCTTCGTTAGAAGGTTGGGGAGCTCATCGAGATGGGGTCACAACAGGAGGTAGATGGCTTGATGATGAAAAATCAGACTATATTAATGCACTAGAATTGCGTGCTATTTATCTGGGCTTACGTAGTTTAGTAAAGATAAATAAATCACAGGTTAGAATACTAACTGATAATACTACTGCCATGGCATATATTCGTAACATGGGTGGAACCAAATCAAAGTCTTGCAATCAGTTATCTAAACTGATTTGGAACTGGGCACAGGCTCAACAAGTCTGGCTGACTGTAGCGCATATTCCAGGGTCACAAAATACACTTGCAGATTATAAAAGTAGAAATTTCCATGACCATTTAGAGTGGTCTCTCTCTACACATTTGTTTAACTTCGTTTGTGAAAAATGGGGTACACCTGAAGTTGACTTATTTGCATCACGAAATAATAACAAGTTACCCTGTTATGTTTCTTGGCATCCTGAACCGGATGCTTGGAAAGTAGATGCGTTTGCTATTACCTGGGAAAATAATTATTTTTATATTTTCCCACCATTTAGCATTATCAGCCGAGTAGTGAGAAAAATCGGCTTGGAAGGGACACATGCGATACTGGTGGTGCCCGATTGGGACACGCAACCTTGGCTGCCAGCAGTTTCACAACTGGCAAAAGATCATATACGATTCCCAAGAAAACTCGGGAATCTGACGCACCACGGACCGCTAGTGGTTCACGGCGACGTGTCAACGACGCCCCTATTGGCATTCCTTTTCTAAGGAAGCAGCTACAGCAATTTGGATTGGACAGAATTACTGAGGATAGGATAGTATCGGATGCCTGGAGGCCAGGAACTGTCAAAATGTATACAACCTATTTAAAGAAATGGGGTGTACATTGTTTGTTAATGAAAGTTAAGCCAACAAATCCAAAGATTTCACAAGTAGCTCGGTTTCTTCGTTCTCTAGAGGATGAAGGACTTTCCTTTGGATCGATTAATGCGGCGAGGTGTGCGTTATCAATTATATTACCTAGAATTGATGGCGAAACAGTTGGAAAACATTATGTTATTTGTTATTTACTTCGTTCAATTTATCAAAGGAATCCTCCAAAACCAAAGTATAGTCGGTTTTGGGATGTTTCTATAGTATTTAAGTTGTTTCAGGCTTGGCCTCACAACTCGTGGTTAGATATAAAACAGTTAGGTTTTAAGGTCGCGGTCCTGTTATTGTTAGTAACCGGACACAGAGGACAGACGATTGTTGCTTTATCCTTAACTGGATTAGAAATAGACAAGCAACAAGCTACGTTTGATTTAGAAAAATTGCTCAAATCGAACACGTTAGGTGACCCTTTATCAACGGTTCACTTAGACTGTTTTCCGAATGATCGGAAATTATGTGTTGTGTCGGCCATACGGGCTTATATATACAAGACAAAGGATTTACGTGCATCACAACAACTATTAGTGAGCTTTATAAAGCCACATAAGGCGATTTCACGAGACACACTTGCCAGATGGACAATTACGGTGTTGAAATTGGCTGGAGTGGATACGAGTAAATACTCTTCCCACTCAACTAGAGGAGCCATGGTCTCCAAGGCACGGGTGCTGGGTATTTCTGTGAAAAGAATACTAGCGCATGCAGGCTGGAAGACGGCTAAGTCGTTTGCAAAACATTATAATAAACGACTAGAAAAGCCTACCGGCGTTGCAAAGCGTCTTCTCGCCAACTAACAAGAATAGGTGAGAACAAAAATTTAGAATGTTATAATAATAAGAAAGAATGATATTAAGGATAAAAATGAATTATGTAAAGGTCTCCCTAGCCTGAGGCTAGCCTGAGGCTGTTTACCGAGGTAAAATAGTATAGTTATACGAGTCTTACCTTGGTACAGATGATGGATAACTGTTGTTTTACCGAGGTATAAGCCTCGGATAGATGTGGGCTAGGGCCCTCCCGCCACACCCTGCCACATCTATTCCGTTGGTGTACCTTTTCGGTAAAGTAATAGTATCCATTGTTTGAAAGTCATTTTTATCCTCAATAAGTAGGTTAAGATTGCTGGTACCGGACGTGCTTACCTCTCCCTAGCCCACATCTATCCGAGGCTTATACCTCGGTAAAACAACAGTTATCCATCATCTGTACCAAGGTAAGACTCGTATAACTATACTATATATATTTGTTGATTAAATGTATATATACAGTGTCCTAGCTTGAGATTTTCAGGGGGTACGCAGATGGAATAAAATGCTATTGGAATAAAACGCTATAAAACATTAAACAAAAATGGTAATCTCAGTTGGTACGCAGCTGCGTACCTGCGTATATGTATGAAAACTAGGCCACTCTAAAGCCGTGTTCACATGGGCAATGTAAATCGATTCGTAGAAATTGACTTGTATAGGTTGGGTTACATTTCGCCTGTGAACGCGCGGCTGAGTCGGATTAGGGCTGAATCGATTCGTGTGATCTGGATAATGTAAACTACTTGTCGAGGTAGTGTACGTGAATCGATTTCTGTGAACCGATTTATTTTGCCCGTGTGAACGCACTGAGGCGGATTAAGGACGTCACACGCATGCGCAGTCGAGACCTTAGTTTGTTGACTTTCCGGTCGATCAAAAGCGCATATCATATAATTTGGTCTATGAACCAGATAGAGGTGTACAGATGTTTTTTTCACCATTTATTTATTTATAGGTTTTCACTGCCCAGCAGAAGTTTTTACGGTTCCAAAACAATATGATTCAGTCTATACATATCTAGGTCGAACCCACACTCTCTCGTGCTGACGTCGACTAACCGAAACTGGCGCTGGTTAGTATGGACTTGCTCATGCGCAGATATCCACTTCCACCTTAAACCGACTCAAGCACTGCCGACCTGAACGCGAAACACTTTCAAACTAAATCGATTCATATGATTCGCCTTGTCTAAATCGCTTTACATTTTCCCCTTGTGAACACGGCTTTAGTATGTAACTGCTTCTTTGGTTACTTGCGTGTGTGCTTTGATGTTCTTGATGGGATAACAAAAAAGTACATAAATAATATAAATAAGATGAGTTTTCCTAATCCTTCCATTTCAAGTTTACCTAATCCTTTTATTTCGAATCCCGTTCCAGAGAGGAAGAAGAAAGTGGACACACCCGACGAGAAGATGACGGTCGGGTCGGCCACACCGGAAGTGGTGTTCCAAAACTTCTGCCAGGTCAGCGAATTCAAAGACACGCTGACCCAGTTCGAAGAGCTGAAGGCTGTTCTTCAGGTATGCAATAAACCTAATCCATACAGTACGTGAAGTGAGCTGTTACTGGCAACAATAGTTCCTTCTACTGCCACCCGAGGGCAGATTGGTGATGAAAACCCCCTATAACTTAGTATAAGACCTTTTCCACGGAGCCCGTTCTGATATGACCACAGAAGTTGCCAGGACGTAAACTCCAACAACCAACCACTTTTCCACGGAGCATGTTGGACTGTAAGCTGCTACCCACAACATTAATTGTTATATTGCCGTCATAGGGGTGGGGGTGGGTTAGATAAAGGATTCACCCTGTACTCGCAGTACACGGGTGAATACCAACTCTATATAAAAGTTGTCGAAAAAGTGGGGAAATGCAATGAGGGCCTAAATTCACAATCTAAGAAGCAACATTTATTCTTTATATATGTTTTCATATTTCCCCGCTATCTTTGAGTTGAAAAATGTAATAAAACATGCAGTTTAATAGACTTTAAAAGTGAAATTGACAGCGTTATATGGCCGCCATCTTGTCTTTTTGCATTCTCTCCCATTTCACCAACTATGTGCCAATATACGTACCCATTTGATACTGGAGGCAGGCATTCTACTTCCTGTTCCATACTAAAGCTATTTTCGCCCGTATTTAAACTACGTTGTCGTTCACTCGTGTACTACAAGTACAGGATGAATCTTTTATCTAGGGGTGGGTGTGTTACCAGTACAATAACCAAACGCAGGTTCAGCATTCCGCGGATTAATATTTCTGACTGCACCAATTTGGTGTGTGCTTTAGGCTTCTATGTATTATAGAGACATGTGGGTGAATGAGAGTTTGGGTTTTATGTCCTAGCAACATCTGTGGTTACATCAGAACGGGTACCAACTCGCAACAGTGCACATTCAATGCGAATTTATAGTGATGCCCCATTAGGATGCATCGCTTCTGGTACCATGATGCATTAGCCTGCTCAACCATATTATGCTGATAATAAGCCAACCAATGCCTGCTCTACCTTACTACTGCGGAGTGCCAGACAATCGTATTCAATACGAAGAATAAGAGAAATGAAAGGAGAGGGGAAATGGAGAAAGAGCAGTTTTGTATTGTGTTGGAGACTGTTGCTGTGGTAGAAAGGAGTTAGTCACTAAAGCTGAATAAGATCATTGGTGCGTTAGTTTGTTATCTTGTTAACTGAGCTTCTTTGTGTTGTGTTGGAGACTGTTGCTGTGGTAGAAAGGAGTTAGTCACTGAAGCTGAATAAGATCATTGGTGCGTTTGTTTGTTATCTTGTTAACTGAGCTTCTTTGTGTTGTGTTGGAGACTGTTGCTGCGGTAGAAAGGAGTTAGTCACTAAAGGTGAATAAGATCATTGGTGCGTTCGTTTGTTATCTTGATAACTGAGCTTCTTTGTGTTGTGTTGGAGACTTTTGCTGGGGTAGAAAGGAGTTAGTCACTAAAGCTGAATAAGATCATTGGTGCGTTCGTTTGTTATCTTGATAACTGAGGTTCTTTGTGTTGTGTTGGAGACTTTTGCTGCGGTAGAAAGGAGTTAGTCACTAAAGGTGAATAAGATCATTGGTGCGTTCGTTTGTTATCTTGATAACTGAGGTTCTTTGTGTTGTGTTGGAGACTTTTGCTGGGGTAGAAATGAGTTTGTCACTAAAGGTGAATAAGATCATTGGTGCGTTCGTTTGTTATCTTGATAACTGAGCTTCTTTGTGTTGTGTTGGAGACTTTTGCTGGGGTAGAAAGGAGTTAGTCACTAAAGCTGAATAAGATCATTGGTGAGTTAGTTTATTATCTTGTTTACTGAGCTTCTGTCTATCTCAATACATGTATCTGCCAATGAAATTTGCATAATCTGAAAAAAGCATAATGTTAACCAAATCGTTTGCTTAGATTTTATTTTAAATATCCCAAGTCAGTGCACTTAGCTACTTAAACCTTTATTGGCGCATAGATGGTATATTGAGTCAATATGGTATAATAGAACCTGTCATTACTGCAAACACTCAATGCCTTGATCTCAGGCATTTCGGTGTGCACGCCAAATTTATTTGGCACATTTTGACAAATATCTCGAACATTAACCATTTATAACAAAAGTTTTTTTTTTGTTTTATTGGTCCATTAGTTGTTTAAGCAGGGGAAATTTCAGTCATAGACGACTGGTCTTCCTCATTCCAATGCTGGTCGATAGAAAGCCCAAGCCTACACTTTTACCGACCCAAGGGATTTTTAACCTCCCACACCACATAGACATGGTATGAGAGCAACTGGCCTTTGATGACGCTGTAAGTTATACACAGCGGTGGAAATCCAAATCGTGTCTGGGGAATCGAACCGCCGACCCTCAGATTAGGAGTCTGACCTAGAAAAAAGTCAGACACTCAGATTAGGAGTCTGACCTAGAAAAAAGTCAGACACTCTAACCACTACGCCACAGAGAACTAAAAATAGGTAAATTATTACTTGGTGTGCATACCAAATTTATTTGGTATGTTTTCACTTTAAATATGACATTTTTAACAACAGTTACTCCAAATTTTTAAAAAGAAGTAGATTATAATGATCACAGTGATATATTATTATTTTACCTCGGTAAACAGCCTCAGGCTAGCCTCAGGCTAGGGAGAGGTAAGCACGTCCGGTACCAGCAATTAGCATATACAACTCACGACTGGATAACGTGTCGTTGGGTTGCTCCGGCAAAATTAGTCTACATACAAGCAAATACGCAGTAAGTATAATAAAAACTGTGGTTAGCTTAATTATGATGCATTAGAGCATCAATATGGAAAGTTTAGACTTTCGTTGGTCCAATTTGGACGAGTTATTTGGTTATAAACAACCAAGGATAGAACACTCGAGTGGGTTTCGCGAAGGAACCAAACCGGTCATTAGCGGTTATGTCAACACCCGGGTCACCGTGTGACTATGGGTAGAGATGTGGGTTTCGCCCTATCTCATGTGGAAATTCTCTCGTACTCTAATAGAGAGTAATGTTGGAGATGCTCCTGGGTTTCCTGGGTTTCTTTTATAGACTCCCCTAGACAAAACTTTTTCAGGCGTTTCTCCGAGTTTCGTAGCATTTTCTCCAACTTGTTGACGTAGTAGTCACAGGTGGGAGAAGTGTGCGGAACAGAGGGATGGGCGGGCCGATACACTGGTCCCGACCCCGCGTAAGGTTTGGGCTTGACCCACAACCCACGCACAAATTTAGCTTATTACGCCTGTGTTATAACGGTATAAACACGTTCTTTAACACCAATAGATGTCCAAATGAGTTTGAAACAACCATATTGTGACATATATATATACCGGGACTGACCAAAAATGTTTGTTTCAGTTCCCGATGGCCACGAAGCGGAGTAAGCGCGGTGCAGCAGCAGCCGAGGGGCGTGTTCCGAGTGGAGTGGACGAGGAGTACGACTCCTCACCTGTGTTGTCGGCAGGGCCGTCGACACAGCCCCGGGCGCATATCCTCTCCGACCCGGACGAGGACGCAGTGCCTGATGTGCCTGCGCCTCCAGATTGGGAGGCTCGCTTTGCAAGATTGGAAAGCCACATCTTGACTGCCAAATCGCCTGTGTCTCGGAAGCGGCGTAGGCCGAGTGTCCAAGAGGATTCATTGAGGATTTCTTGGACACAGACTCGGCGGTGGAGCTTAAGGCTCCTCCTCCTCCTTCTCCTAAACGGAGGAAGAAGAAGAAACAGGTGATTTCTTCGGGTGATGAATTCACCAAGGAGCGGGCAGAGACTGGTTTTCGCAAAAAGCGGAAGACTAAGTCCAAAAAGAAGAAGAGGAAGAGGAAATATTCTTCTTCTGAGTCGTCCACTGAGTCTACTTCTACGGAATCAGACTCAGACACCATATATGAAGGGGTCTATGCGGACATTGGCACTAAAGTGGCTAAGAAGGTGGAGAAGCCAAAGGCTAAGCGGGTTAAAACCACTACGCTTATGCGCGAGACCGTGAATGGTCATTTTCGCACGTTCAAACCGGCGGAGGTTATCTCCAAGTTAGGAGATGAGTTAACAGGCATAAAGGGTGTTCCCAACTCCATCATTAAAGAAATGGATCGGGATGTCAATATGACGGATGACCGTAAGAAGTTTGAGGATGTGTTGCACACAGTGCATAAGGCAGTGTTGGCTACCCTAACAGCTATTGTTCCTGTGGCTAATAGGATGCAGAGTGAAAATAAGTTCTCGTCTTTGGCTAAGACAATGGACAAAGGCATTGCAGTACTAGCGGCGGCAGGTAATTACCTGTCGTTTCGAAGATATGAAAATGTCTTCAAGTCAGTTTGCACAGATGCTGGCAAAGAAGTGGCTCGCTCTAAGAAGGTTACCGATAATGAGGGGAAGGAGTTTACGCTCTATCTTGCTCCAGAGCCGATTAAAGGGAAACCTTTAGATAATACCAAGATGTTTGGCGGTCAACTACAATACCTCTATAAAGAGGTAGAGACTGCAGCCAAGAGTGGCAAAAACATGGATGGCAAGAAGAAACAGGAAGTTCCTCGTTTCAAAAAGTCACGAGGGGATTTTCGTCCACGACGGTTCACCAGAGGAACCAGACCGAGTTCAAACTTCGGTCAAGGGTTTCGGGGCCGGGGCGCTCGCCCAGGCTGGACCGACAACACCGCACGGCCAATAGGCCGAGGGTTCAACTCGTCGAGACCTTTCCCCAGGGGCGGGTCCAAGTAGAGGTCCAAACACAAACTTTACAAGTCCCTGCAGCCTCTAAAAACACACAAACTGTAAGCAACTTTGTGGCTGGTAATATTAGTAATCATATTTCTGAGTGGCACAAAATTACTAGTGACCAAGAAATTATAGAAATAGTTAGGGGTGTTCAAATTCCCTTTACACAAATTCCTGTACAAAGTATAATACCTTTTCCATATAACATTCAACCAGTTGAACGAGACGCACTAACTAAACAGGTACATAAATTCTTTGAGAAAGGAATTATACAAAAAGTGACACACTGTTCAGGACAGTTTATTTCAAACATTTTCTCGAGACCGAAGCCTAATGGTGATGTTCGAATGATCCTGGATTTAACAATCCTTAATAAAAGGGTGGAATATCGACATTTTAAAATGTTCTCTCTAGATACGGCACGAGATCTGATTACACCAGATGCGTGGATGGCTAGTGTTGATTTACAGGATGCATATTATACGCTTCCCATAATGGAACAATACCGAAAATTTCTTCGATTTATTTGGGATAACCAACTCTATGAGTTTACCTGCATGCCGAATGGCTTAGCTTGTGCGCCACGTTTATTTACTAAATTGCTTAAACCTGTTTTCTCGGTAATGGCGAGGAAGGGTCACATAATGTTTCCATACATAGATGATTCTTTTATTATAGCATCAACACAAATTGGTTGTGTGAATGCAGTTTTGGATTTATGTGCATTACTCACTAAATTGGGGTTTTATGTACATCAACAAAAGTCAGTGTTTAAACCAACAAAACAACTCAAATGTTTAGGGTTTATTCTGGATACACAGTCCCTTACAGTGTCGATAACAGAACAAAAACTAATTAAGTTTATGACTACAGCGACTCAGCTTATTAAGTTATCAAAGCCAAAAATTAGACAGGTTGCTGTTCTTATTGGCATAATGACCTCATATGCACCTGCTGTGTTATATGGGAAGGCCCATATTAAGTCGCTAGAAATAGATAAAAATTTAGCGTTAACACGAACTAAAGGCAATTTTGAGCGAAAGATGTTTATTTCGCAAGAAGGGTTACAGGATATTGGATGGTGGATGCAACATATAGCAAGTTCACCAAATCCAATCCGCATGGCGGAACCTAATACAGTAATTACTACTGATGCTTCGTTAGAAGGTTGGGGAGCTCATCGAGATGGGGTCACAACAGGAGGTAGATGGCTTGATGATGAAAAATCAGACTATATTAATGCACTAGAATTGCGTGCTATTTATCTGGGCTTACGTAGTTTAGTAAAGATAAATAAATCACAGGTTAGAATACTAACTGATAATACTACTGCCATGGCATATATTCGTAACATGGGTGGAACCAAATCAAAGTCTTGCAATCAGTTATCTAAACTGATTTGGAACTGGGCACAGGCTCAACAAGTCTGGCTGACTGTAGCGCATATTCCAGGGTCACAAAATACACTTGCAGATTATAAAAAGTAGAAATTTCCATGACCATTTAGAGTGGTCTCTCTCTACACCTTTGTTTAACTTCGTTTGTGAAAAATGGGGTACACCTGAAGTTGACTTATTTGCATCACGAAATAATAACAAGTTACCCTGTTATGTTTCTTGGCATCCTGAACCGGATGCTTGGAAAGTAGATGCGTTTGCTATTACCTGGGAAAATAATTATTTTTATATTTTCCCACCATTTAGCATTATCAGCCGAGTAGTGAGAAAAATCGGCTTGGAAGGGACACATGCGATACTGGTGGTGCCCGATTGGGACACGCAACCTTGGCTGCCAGCAGTTTCACAACTGGCAAAAGATCGTATACGATTCCCAAGAAAACTCGGGAATCTGACGCACCACGGACCGCTAGTGGTTCACGGCGACGTGTCAACGACGCCCCTATTGGCATTCCTTTTCTAAGGAAGCAGCTACAGCAATTTGGATTGGACAGAATTACTGAGGATAGGATAGTATCGGATGCCTGGAGGCCAGGAACTGTCAAAATGTATACAACCTATTTAAAGAAATGGGGTGTACATTGTTTGTTAATGAAAGTTAAGCCAACAAATCCAAAGATTTCACAAGTAGCTCGGTTTCTTCGTTCTCTAGAGGATGAAGGACTTTCCTTTGGATCGATTAATGCGGCGAGGTGTGCGTTATCAATTATATTACCTAGAATTGATGGCGAAACAGTTGGAAAACATCATGTTATTTGTTATTTACTTCGTTCAATTTATCAAAGGAATCCTCCAAAACCAAAGTATAGTCGGTTTTGGGATGTTTCTATAGTATTTAAGTTGTTTCAGGCTTGGCCTCACAACTCGTGGTTAGATATAAAACAGTTAGGTTTTAAGGTCGCGGTCCTGTTATTGTTAGTAACCGGACACAGAGGACAGACGATTGTTGCTTTATCCTTAACTGGATTAGAAATAGACAAGCAACAAGCTACGTTTGATTTAGAAAAATTGCTTAAATCGAACACGTTAGGTGACCCTTTATCAACGGTTCACTTAGACTGTTTTCCGAATGATCGGAAATTATGTGTTGTGTCGGCCATACGGGCTTATATATACAAGACAAAGGATTTACGTGCATCACAACAACTATTAGTGAGCTTTATAAAGCCACATAAGGCGATTTCACGAGACACACTTGCCAGATGGACAATTACGGTGTTGAAATTGGCTGGAGTGGATACGAGTAAATACTCTTCCCACTCAACTAGAGGAGCCATGGTCTCCAAGGCACGGGTGCTTGGTATTTCTGTGAAAAGAATACTAGCGCATGCAGGCTGGAAGACGGCTAAGTCGTTTGCAAAACATTATAATAAACGACTAGAAAAGCCTACCGGCGTTGCAAAGCGTCTTCTCGCCAACTAACAAGAATAGGTGAGAACAAAAATTTAGAATGTTATAATAATAAGAAAGAATGATATTAAGGATAAAAATGAATTATGTAAAGGTCTCCCTAGCCTGAGGCTAGCCTGAGGCTGTTTACCGAGGTAAAATAGTATAGTTATACGAGTCTTACCTTGGTACAGATGATGGATAACTGTTGTTTTACCGAGGTATAAGCCTCGGATAGATGTGGGCTAGGGCCCTCCCGCCACACCCTGCCACATCTATTCCGTTGGTGTACCTTTTCGGTAAAGTAATAGTATCCATTGTTTGAAAGTCATTTTTATCCTCAATAAGTAGGTTAAGATTGCTGGTACCGGACGTGCTTACCTCTCCCTAGCCCACATCTATCCGAGGCTTATACCTCGGTAAAACAACAGTTATCCATCATCTGTACCAAGGTAAGACTCGTATAACTATACTATTTTTAATGTAGGAGAAACTCAAAACCATGGATTATGCAATTTTAAAGAGTCTAGGGGACCTGGTGGAGCAGGAACTTGGAAGTGACATGTTATGTGTTTAAGACCTTCAGTATGCCCCATGGACCAGTCGCGGTGGCCGAATCGCTAGAGTGCAGCCTTCCCGTGTGGGAGTTTGAATCCCAGCCCAGTCAAATCAATAACTTACTAAATTCATACTTGTCGCTACCTAGCCTGGCGCTCGGTATTAATAGGATAGGGCAAGGAGTTACTAGCGCAGTATTAGGATAATATGTCTGTGTGGGATATCGGGTCATGGTGCCAGTGGCCTTCTCTCCCAATGGGGCAACACTATAAAGTCACCATGAGTGCGTGCTGTCACAAGTCGGTACCCATCCTGATATGACCTCGGATGTAAAACAACAAACAAACAAACAAAGCATGCCATATAGTTATACTGTTGGATTGTGTCCTTGTTTCCAGGTGACACCGGAAGCGCGCAGCGTGTATCACTCCTGCAGAGGGCGCATCAAAGTCAGCGGAGCGCGCACCCTCTGGCGGCTGCTTGACAAACGAGCCGCTGGAAGTGCGTACAAGGACGGTCAGGCATGCCTGGGGAAGTCGGTAAGTTAGCATTATCAGGAATCCCATTTCTCAGTAAAATTGTTGATTTTAGGGAAAACTGACGTCTGAGCCTTCTGTATATGCGGTTATGTATTTATCAAACACTATACGTGCTTATTGTTGCACATTTGTTTCAGTTTCCAAATCATCGAGAGAGAAAAAATCCTCCGAAAAAAAAAAAAACTTTTAATTATTTGTTTGTCTTGAAGTCTTAAAACAATTAGAATTTCAAGGCCAAAATGTGTTCAAGTAGGTGCCAGATTGCACCATTTTAATCATAGGTTAAAAAAAATGTGGGTGGACGTGTGCCCCCTGGCCTCCCTAGTTTTTCAGGGATTTCTTATTTGTGTCACTGAGAGCCCTGATTATTGACTACATTGGCTTTTTAAATAGATTAAAAAAACAATTAATTAAAGTAAATAATTTCCGGGTCTGAATAATTAATAAATTATTTTTTCAGCGCCTAGGCACTGGTTACTTTTGTGTGTACATTGTGTATGTAGAAAACTATCAACTTAAAATAAAGTTGCATAAGTGGGTCTGCAATATCTATAGAAAATAATATGCAAGTAAGAATTAATAGTTCTAACCGATACAGGGGTGAAAGATCTCCGATTTCGCCGATTTCCGTAATTTCCGACAATCACTAATTACATATCACAAAATGCCAGGGATAAATGACAGCGGTTGGTTAGTCAGAATCAAGGGATTGACCGTTCTGATGACCTTAGATGTTGATAGGATGTAACAACGCAACGAATATAAAAAGTAAGGAGTGGATTTCAGTAAAAAAACTGGAAAGTCCATTCATGTTGACTAGACTCTGTTCCGCGCTCAGATGCTGATAGTCGGATACAGCGTGTAGCTTGTGAAATATCCTGGTCATGGAACCAGTGTTGACTGAACTGTTATTCTGTGCCCAGTTGCTGATAGTCGGAAACAGCGTTTAGCTTGTAAAATGTCCTGGCCATGGCACCAGTATTGACTGAACAGTAGTTCTGTGCCCAGTTCCTGATAGTTAGATACACCATGTAGTGTGTAAAGTATCCTAGTCATGGGACCAATGTTGACTTCACTGTTGTTCTGCGCCCAGTTGCTGATGATCAGATACAGCATGTAGCTTGTAAATAATCCTGGCCATGGAACCATGTTGACTTGACTGTGTGTTCCGCCCCCCAGGTGCTGATAATCGGGGCGGGTCCTTGTGGTCTGCGCATGGCCATCGAGTCTGCGCTGCTCGGTGCGCGCACCGTGGTCGTGGAGATGAGAGACTACGTGAGCAGGAACAACGTCCTTCACCTGTGGCCTTTTGTCATCAGCGACCTGAAGGCGCTAGGGGCGCGAGTGTTCCACAACAAATTCTGCGGCGGGTCCAGGGAGCATGCCAGTAAGTAGACTTTAATATAATAAAACACATTCCATTTCCTGATTAACTAAGGGAAAGGTTAATCGCAGACAATTGGTATTCCTCATTCCACGGCTCCTTGTCATATCCTAATAATACCAAGCGGGAGAATGACGACTTCCTCATAAGGCTAAGCACTAACACCAAGTATACTTACACTTCAGTCGATGTATAGCAAGTGATTTATTTATGGAACTCCCCGTAAATGTTCCGCCCGGGTGCGTGCGCAGCTGTGGGTGCTCCGCACATATATATACATATATGACATCTCCCTTCTGACATCTGATCGTATTGATTTTTCATTTACGACTTGAGCGCTTGCTCTGGTATCATTGCATCTTCATACATCGTCAATGCTGGTCTTCCTTTTTTTCTTCTTAAAAAAGCCCACTTAAACCTAGGCTTATTCTAACATAGTATGTCTTGATTTATTTGACATATTATCTGATAGTAGGGTCTATGCACGTATGCATGTTTATCGCTTAACTCTAACAATATTATCTGATAGTAAAGTGTATGCACTTTGCATGTTTTCACTTAATTCTAACAATGTTGTAGCAATTTAATTCTTAATTTTATTTTTAATGATCGCCTAGATAATCCACTCATATGTTCGTTATTTTGGATGATTCAATATCTTCTGTGTTGCTTATAGATCTAGTCGTATTACTGGTTTTATCACCCGTCCGAAGCTGGACACTCTGACTAGCGGTGGTGTAGATGGGTCAGCTATTTCTGGTTGTTGTCATACTGCCAGTTGTGGCGTGTCTATTCGTGGTGTTTCTTGTGGTGGGGGTGGTGTGTTTACGTCTGCATCTGTCTATGTTTGGCCAGAAGACTGTGTCGCGAGCGAGTTGTTTTGTTTTAGTAACACCGAGGTGCATTTCATGTAGAATTTCTACGACTCGATTGTGTAATCTGCTGGGGACGATTATTCTATTGCCTTTCATGATCATGTTGTTCTCGACTGTCAGATCGGCTTTAGGTGTGACATACAAGCATCACTAATCAGTGATGCTTGTATCTCTTTGTCATGTGTTGGCCATCCTTTTGTTATGTAGCTTTTGAGTTGTTGCATGTCGCTGTCTACCTTGTACTTGCTCATAATTTCTATCAGTACATCTGATGTGGTGTCGATCGATGCCACGCTGAACGCATCGTCAAACTCTTGCTTCTAGCGATTCACTGTGCGCCCGGGATAGTGTGTCTGCAAAAATTAATTTAGTCCCTTGTACGTGTGTCAGTGACAAATTATAGTTTTGCAGTTGCATGCACGCAGACAGCTTGTGTATTGGTTTTCCCATTATGGCTAGGAGCGGTTTATCTGTCTCGATTTTTATTACTTGGCCATATGCATACTCATGAAAGCTTTGACACCCAAAGCAGATGGCAAGCATCTCTTTTTCTATTATCGCATAATTACTTTGTGCATTATTGAGTGCCCTGGAGGCCATAGCTACTGGCTTCTGATTTTGTAACAATATGGCCCCTAAACCTGATTGGCAGGCATCCACCTGTATGACGATAGGCTTGTGTACATCATAGTATGCCAGCACTGGAGCATCTATGAGCTTTTGTTTTAGGTTACTGAATGCTGAATCTTGTTCGACTTGCCAGTGCCACGCCACATCCTTTGCCAACCGTGTCCGTAAAAGTTTGGCGATTTCTGACCTGTTCGGTATGAACTTATGTACATACCCGAGAAATCGCTGTACACTGGGATTCTCATGTGGCACGGGCAAGTCGAGTATTGCTTGTACTTGAGCAGGGTCTGGTCGCACTCCCTTTTGAGTGAGGAGATGACCGACATACGACACCGTTTTTTGGCAGATTTTCGATTTGTCTGCATTTAATTTCAAATTTACTGCTCTTGCGCGTTCCAGTACTGACTTAAGCCTGTGGTCATGTTCCTTGGTTGTGGCCCTGTATATTAGTACGTCATCTGTTACCACTCTACTCCTGGCAGATCCCCTAGTATCCACTGCATTTCTTCGATAAAGATATCCCCCATTGTCTTAATGCCAAAAGGCAGCCGACTATGTCTATACCGCCCCCATGGGGTGTTGAAAGTGCAGAGATGTGAGCTTTGTTCATCTAGCTGGATCTGCCAGTACCCTGACTTGGCATCTAACATAGAGAAATATTTAGCGTGAGCAGTGTTTGCTATTATTTCATCTATAGTTTGGGTAGGGTATGGGCCTCTCATGATTGCCTTATTAAGCTTTGTGGGGTCTAAGCATATGCGTAATTTGTGCGGCTTACAGACAATTGTTATTGAGTTGACCCACTTGGTCAGCTCATGCTATTCAGGAATGACCCCTAATTTAATCATTCGTTTTATTTCGTTGTGAACTTGACCCTGAATAGCATCTGGGATACGTCTAGGTAGATATACGACTGGTGTTACATGCGGATCAGTATAGATTACAGGGTTTGTTTTGATCAGGCCAAGGCCACAGAAAACATCGGAATATTGGCTCACCAGTTCATCAGCTTGTTTGCTGCAGGATCCTGTCGATTGTGTCCCAGTGACCGTTGTTTTTAACACCTCATCAATCCTGGCGAGGATTCCCAGTTGGATGCACACCTTTTTTCCTAATATAGGGTGCCCTCTTTGAACGATCTGATACTTGATCTTGTGCCCATTTGTGTTTTGGATCGCCTCGCCATCCGGGACAATTCGATGCCCCGAATAGGTGATCAGTCGACATTTCGATTTCATAAATGTTGTCTCCTTCAACTTGTTGAAGATCTCACGTGGGATCAGGTTGGCCTGCGATCCAGAGTCCACCTTGAAATGTATGTCCTGGTCTTCCACGCGAGCATTTTTGTGCCACAGTCCGGTGCGATCGTTATTATCGTCGTCGACTGCGCCGACGAATAAATCCGCCTCCAGACTGTCCACACTTGATGCTG
Organism: Branchipolynoe longqiensis; assembly: GCA_030323885.1. NCBI lineage: Eukaryota > Metazoa > Annelida > Polychaeta > Phyllodocida > Polynoidae > Branchipolynoe > Branchipolynoe longqiensis. Next base: position 22,081 of record JASIRB010001288.1, on the reverse strand, counting down.
CTGCTGCTCATTTGTATCCCATGTCGCACATGTAGTCTGGGTGATATTTCATTCTCTGGTGTAGACTTGCTTCTGCATACAATCGCGAAGTGTCCTAGCTTGCGGCAGTAATTACATGTTTTGCCATGGGCCGCACACGCTCCCCTACGGTGATCGTAACTGCGGTTGCCACATGTGGTGTTGCTGGCCCTGTTGTTGTTCAGACCACGCTCACCGGCGGTTGTGGCATCTACTACTTTTAAGTGGTCTTCGGACTTTTCGTTCAAATGTCTGGCATTGTACTCACTCAACCGGCATATTTCCATGCATTTTTGTAGAGTGAGGGTCGCCTCCGCTGTTTGAAGTAACTTGTTTTGTAATTCCCTGTTCCGAACGCCTGCTACTATTTGGTCACGTAATAATGTTTCCTCCATTGGACCGTACTCGCACTCAGACACTTTGTCACGGAGAGCAGTGATATATTCAGTGGTGTCTTCGGAAGTTTGGTTATGAGTGTTGAATGGAAATCAGGTTATAAATCGGGTCGGGTTTCCCCGACCGATACAGTACCTCCGAAATGCGTTGAATAGCGCTTCTATCTTGTCTTCATCCTCGGGTGGTAAGTCCAAGTTGTCATACACTTTGTGGGCTTCAGGGCCTGCCACATGCAGGAACACGCAGCACTGAACGTCTTCTGGTTTCCTTTTTACTCCTGCGGCCGTCGCATATATTCTGTAGTCCCTGTAACAGGTTTCCCAGTTATTGCTTGCATTTGCATCTAATATTAGTGGCCCGGGAGGCTTTAGGCCTGTCAGTGTCATATCATCAGTTGATATCTGACACCATGTAAGGAGAACATCTGTAGGCTTCAGTCAATGTATAGCAAGTTGTTGATTTATGGAACTCCCCGTACATGTTCCGCCCAGGTGCAGGCGCTCAGCACATATATATACATATATGACAGCGCATCCTGTCGCATAACGAGAACACTACGGTCACTGCTGAGCCTACCCGGTCAGCGGTGGCCGAAGTACGGTGGCGCCACCTAGCGAGTACTGCCCGAACCTGGCTTCACACAGACTCAGTAACCTAATTATTTCCCGGCAAACACCAACGGTCATGTGACCAACGTGTCCCCGCTAGCTAAGAGAGCTCTCTTAACCCGCAGCAGCCAAACGACCAACATTAAACCGAGCGTTGACCCACCCACCCACACCGCTGGAACAGGCAGCAGCTGTAGGGTTGAGGGTTTGGGTTCAGTGCACCCTCCCTAGAATTGATCTGGGTGGGTAGGGGCCAGCCGGGGAAAAAACAACTGGCTCGGGGCAGGCGGGGGAATGGTCAGGTACCTAATGACTAGGACACTGAAAAGCTAAACATTGAACTCTCCGGACCACTAACCACTAACCACTAACCACAAAACTTAACTAAATAGAACAAATAAAGTAAAAATGTCCACACTATAACACTCGGTCTTCTGTCTCGTGAATTCCAAATAATAGTAGAATCTATGTTCATATGAGGGTTTACATGTTCTGTATGAAAACAAATGCCATTTCACTTTTTGTCTTGATTTTATACGAATTGAGCAATATGTTAATATCACTCATGTAACATCAAAATTAAGCACTCGTCCAGAATAGGATTTTCCCATGCAAAACCAATTCAGACAAGATTTGATTGATTACAGTTAAGTAAATAAGATTATGTCTTAAAAGAAAAAAGTTTGTACAAAAATTGAAAAAAAAGTTTGGGTATCTGCATGGAGTTGATGTGTACATTTTCACATTTTCGCTTTAGCGCAAAAATCACACAGGCATACTTTTGATATATTTTGTGGGATAGATTAAATGCATGTAGTATTGCTAACATACTTAACACACAGAGGCAACAATAATTATTTCACTTGCTACCCAAAAAAGAAAGAATTGATTATCACCATCGTAACGTGGAAACCAAATATATGGTAGCCAGCTTTAGAAAATGACCCATATTTGTATGTGTGTATGTATACATATATGTATGCGTGTATGGATATATGTCTGTGTTTTTTCTATAACCCTTGACTGTACATTCTATTATGGTTCCAGGTATAAAGGCCATTCAGCAGCTCATGCTGAAGATTGCATTGATGCTTGGAGTGGAAGTGTATGCGCCTATCAAGTTCGAAGGGGTTCTGGAGCCTTCTAAAGACAGTCAAGGTCAAGGTCAGTGAATTGGCAGATATTTTCGTCATCGCAACAATAAACTGATTTATTATTATTTTGTTGTTGAGTTTCTGTCATATTTCTTTATATAAATATACTAGGTTGATCGAACCAGACTACTTTTCTTTAGTTTGAAGTACCTGTTGTTTTAAATTAACCTTTGAGAGATCTGAAGTGAAAACTCGATACATTAATTTTGGTGTGCACGATGGATGCTGGACATAGGCCTTATTGGCCCACATTTTGAACATAGCACAGGAGCGCCAAACTGCAATCAATATTTAATGAGTGCACCTGTTTCTAAGTTGGATGTGTATGGTCATGGTGCTGGCGGCCTGATCTCCCAGTGGGGCAGCATTGTAAAGTCGCCATGAGTGTGCACTGTCGCAAGTCTGTACCCGTCCTGATATGACCTTAGAAGTTGCCAGGATGTAAAACTCCAACAACCAACCAACCAATGCGCCTGTGTGCTTCTAGAAAGAGGGTGGCGTGCCAAGTTCTCTGAGGATCACGAGGTTTTGCGAGACCTGGAGTTTGACGTTCTGGTGGGTGCTGATGGCAAAAGCAACACACTGTCAGGTGAGTCTCTCAGGAAAGTATTTACTTCACCAGAACCTAGAAGAAATGATTAGCAATGTCCAACTAATGCTTATACATCTATCCAATACATTAATTATTTCATTCAATAGTACCCCGACCAACCTTCTGTGTGACTGTATTTATTTGGCCCATAACGGTTAAGTCTAATGTCTTGTTCTTGCCGCTAGACAGTAATAGTCATGTGGTTCCCCTTTCTTTTATAGCGATATAGCGGATGGTAGACAGGAAGTGAGAACACTTATTTGTCTCTCATTTTGTTGTTGTTGGTACATTAGTTGTCCCAAGCAGGGGAAATCCCAGTCACAGACGACTGGTCTTCCCCACTCCACTGCTGGTCGATAGAAAGCCCGAGCCTACACTTTTACCGACCCAAGGGATTTTTAACCTCTCACACCACATAGAAATGGTATGAGAGCAACCAGCCTTTGATGACGCTGTGAGTTATACACAGCGGTGGAAATCCAAATTGGCAGAGCTGGGGGCACGGGGAATCGAACCGCCGACCCTCAGATTAGGAGTCTGACCTAGAAAAAAGTCAGACACTCTAACCACTCTGCCACAGAGAATGCATTGTTCTGTGTTTGTGAGTATTTTCCTACATTTCCCTACCCTTTGTGAGCTAGTTAATTATATAATTGGTTTATTGTCTGGTTACGTATAGTTACTTTTCCCTGACTGCCTTCACCTTGTTCATGTGGGCCTATGTTCAACATGTATTTGTTGTCTTACACTCCCTGTAGAAGATGTGTGGAGCAGCTTTCGCATGTGTTTAATTTCAAAGACTTTGATCTTTGTGTTTTTATTAGTGTGTAGTGTCCATATAGGAAGATGGATAGGATGAGTAATCAGAACAACACATGCTTGACCTTGAACCGGACGCGGTGGCGGAATCGGTAGAGCACAGGCTTCCCGTGCAGAAGATCTGGAGTTCGAATTCTAGCCGAGTCAAACCAATGACTTAGAAAATTGATACTTGTTGCTACCTAGGCTAGTGCTCAGCATTTATAGGATAGAGCAAGGACTGGTCCGCACAGTATCAGGATAATCTGACTGGGATATCAGGTCATGTTGCCAGTTGCCTGATCTCCAAGTGGGGCAGAACTATAAAGTCGCCATGAGTGTGCACTGTCACAAGTCGGTACCCTTCCTGATATGACCTCAAATGCTGCTAGGATGTAAAAACAAACAAGCAAACTTGACCTTGATCATACTACATGTGTGTGGTTAAATAAATCTCCACTCGACTCCACTCAACTCACTTGTTTTTTCCCCCTGAAATCCAAATGAAAATAGTCTTAGATTCCTTTCAAAAAGGCCTTGAAAAGCCTTGAAATAGTCTTGAATTCCATATCTTCACCCTGACTGTTATAATCATTGCAGATTTCAAAAGACAAAACTATCGTAGAAAGCTGGCGATCGCCATCACTGCAAACTTTGTTAACGCCAACACGCCAGCGGACAACGCTGTGGAGGAGCTAGGAGGTCTCTTCTACATCTTCAACAAGCCATTCTTTGACAGGCTCCATGACAAGGCTGGGATCCAGCTGGAGAACATTGTCTACTTCAAGGATGACACGCATTACTTTGTGATGACCGCCTGCAAGAAGAGCCTCTTGAGTAAAGGTGTCTTGAAAAGGGTGAGTGTTTCCTGTCTTGTGCCTTCAGTTATTGTGTGATCTGTGTATGTCTTCTGTATACAAATCTCTTCACACACATATGTAATGCCATATCTTTTGATATAAATATTCGAACCTGTGAATCATTCAAGTAATCTCAAGGAGACATTGGTCATGCAGACTAAAGAGAACCAGCGGAGCGTGACCCCCAACAATTAGCTCACAACTGGCCAACTGGGAAGTGACGTCATTCCTGCATTTCATCTCACACAGAACCTGAGCGACACGCAACAATTGCTGTCTCCGGGCAACATAGACCGGTCGAACCTATTGGCCTACGCGCGGCAGACGGCAGACCTCTCGACCAATGAGCAGCTGCCTGAGCTGAAGTTTGCGCTCGACCATCGCGGTCGGGAGGACGTCGCCATCTTTGATTTCACAAACATGCATCGTGCAGATAACTCGTGCATGGTGCGGGAGAGGCGGGGCAAGCAGTTACTGATGGCCATTGTCGGCGACACACTCATGGAGGTTTGTTTGTTTGTTGTTTATGTCTTAGCACCATCTAAGGTCATCTCAAGACAGGTACCGACTTGTGACAGTGTACCCTCATGTGGACTTTATAGTGCTGCCCCACTGGGAGACCAGGCTGCTGGCACCCTAACCCGATATCCCACACAGTCACATTATCCTGATACTGTGTAAACCAGTCCTTGCCCTATCCTGTTAATGTCAATCGCCAGGCTAGGTAGTGACCAGTATCAATTTGATATGTCATTGGTTTGACTTGGCTGGGATTCCAAATCCCCACCTTCCGCATGGGAAGTCTGCGCTATGCCGATTCGGACACCGCGTCCAGTACACTCATGGGGTTGAGACCTTAGGTTTACAGTGCACAGGACCGGCTGAAAGTACGCAACTCGAGCAGTTACCTGGGGCGCCACATGCTAACGGGCGCTACGTTACTGTTAAATTTGTTTAAATTACCATAAGCATAATAAGCACATCAACGATGAAGACCCAACTGTAATTATTATTATTATTATCCTCTTCTTTGATGCAGGCTTGTGGTAGCCTATACAAAGCTTGTAGCTCTCAGCTCTAATGGTATGCAGCCTCGAAATCGTACAGGAATGTTTCTCTGGCCCAGGCCCTGTCCAGTGCATTCTTGAATTGATTCATGGTAGCTGCTTCCACCGCTTCTTCCGGTAGCTCATTCCACATGTTTATCACTCGCTGTGAAAAGAGAGCACCCACCAAGTGCTATATATAACGCTTGTTAGGTGAGCTGTCTTGAAAATTACAGATTTTAACTGGACATCAGCTACGGATCTCCCATCTACGATTGGTAATTTATGACTGCCACATCTATATTTACACATGTTAATTCTGTCATTTTTATCTAGGTTGATTAAAGTTGCATGGTCCGATGGCATTTGATTTTTTGTCTTATTTTTTAGATAAATATATCAAAGTGATCATTATGAGCTACTAATCATTAGTCTGGAGTCATTTTGATGAAAAATGGCTAGTTTGAAGCAATTTGAGCTGAAAGAACCCAACATAATTTCGACAAGCTTGCCAAAAGTCCTGTGGTTATGACCTGGATCGTCATCTCGCGGTCACCACGTGATGTGAGATGACCTACTAATCCTGGAATCTGACAGGGCTGTAGGTAGGTATTTCTGTTTGGGTTGTGAACGTTCTGGGAACGGATTGGTGCCATAGGCCCGTGGCACTAGGGTTTTTAACCAAATATTATTTTGTAGAAAGGTTAATTTGATTTATATCTATCGAATTGACCAAGTAGTATCGAACATCCAACATCACATATACATTGGTATATGATTGACATCGTCACAATGGCAGAAATTTCAAAAGATCAAACTATGCAATTTTAATCAACGAATGTTAAAAATATTATTTGAAATTACACAATTTGATTAATTTATGTCTATAGAATTGACCAAAGCATCATTGGCTGTAAAATATCACATATACATTAGTATATGACATCATCCCGATGGCAGAAGGTCAACACCATCAGACTGCAATTTTAATCAAAGAATGTGAAAAAAAAAGAAAAAAAGTTAAAGTGTGGAATGAGTAGGGGCGCTCATTCGGGTTCATTGTTGGATGTGGTGGGCTATGAGGCTGACCTCGCCCCCCCCCCCCTACCGCTGGGGGATGGGGTCACACACAAACATGTGTATATCATAGATATGATGTATATACTACTCTTATATAAAATGTATGTGTCGCGAGGGCATCGTAAGATGCCCATGCAGTAGATACAGTTTATATATGCACTAGTATACATGTCATATATATATATACAACGTATATACAAGGTATGTATGTATATATATATTTATTTTTTATTTTTTGGGTCCATATACATAGCATTGAATATCCAACATGGAGGGGAGGGGCAACATCCACCTTATTTCCCCTCTATGACCCTGCACAGTAGGCCTACTTGGTTGGGGGCTAATGAGGTCACGAGATTGGCCTAATTGGTTAATGGCCTCCCAGCATAATGGGTGTTTCAAACTGAGTGTTCAAAGGGGTAAGGTTATAAATTCACTGGTTATTCTGTATATGCTGTCTCAAATGATTAGCTAATACAACTGTATCTAAGTTGGATATATAGGATCAAATCTAAGTAGTTGTTTTAATTTTGACAAAATTATATTTCATCGGACCATGCAACTTTAAATACTGTTCTAAACCAACATCAACCTTAAATCGTTTGTAATTTATGCATAGTCTATTTGATTCCACCTCATTATGCTACGCTTACACTGAGATACAATGTTCTATTTCGCCCCACAGCCGTTCTGGCCAACTGGTTCCGGTTGCGCGTACGGCTTCCTGTCGGTGCTGGACGCCGCCTGGCTGCTGCATAGATGGGCGGCAGGGGACCAGCCTGTCCTCAAGGTGCTGGCTGAGCGGGAGACGGTCCTGCAGCTGCTCTCACAGACGAAGCCGGACAACCTCAACATGCGCCTCTCTGAGTATGCGCTGGACCCCCGGACAAGGTTTGTTGGCGTTCTCCGGTCATGAATAATCGCCGTTATTTACTGGGTTTTTTAAAGCTGCATAGTCCGATGAAGCATCAAATTTTCGAGATCAAAACATTTATCTAGATTTGATTCTACCCCAGATAGCACACAGCCGTCGGGCCGACGTCGGCTATTGGTCGCACCGTCGCGATCGACTTTCCACCGTCGGGCCGCCGTCGGGCCACCGGTGGATTTCCGACGTTAGGGTTCAATCCCTTTCCACTTTTGAGCCACCGTCGGGCCGCCCCGGTAGTGTTCCCGCACGTGGGAATCAATCCCTTTCCACTTTTGAGTCACCGTCGGGCCTTCGTCGGCCCGACGGCGGTGTTCCGACGTTAGGGTTCAATCAAAACTTCCACTTTTGAGCCGTCGGGCCACCGTCGGGCCGCCGGTGGTGTTCCGACGTTGGGGTTCAATCCCTTTCCACTTTTGATTCACCGTCGGGCCATCGTCGGCCGACGGTGGTGGGCCGCCGCAGGTTTGCATTCATTTTCCACGTCTGGTACACCGTCGGGCCACCGTCGCCCCGACGGTGGTGTCCCGACCTTAGGTTTCAATCCTTTTCCACTTGTGAGCCACCGTCGGGCCACCGTCGGGCCGCCGGTTGTGTTCCGACGTTAGGGTTCAATCCCTTTCCACTTTTGATTCACCGTCGGGCCATCGTCGGCTCGACGGTAGTGGGCCGCCGCAGGTTTGCCTTCATTTTCCACGTCTGGTCCACCGTCGAGCCACCGTCGAGCCGACGGTAGTGCGCCGCGCATGCGCAGTTCTTTAAATTTGGATTCCGGCTCGAGTCGCCCGCGGAACACGTGCGATTGTTGATCAGTGTTCTTTTTCTACCAGTAACTCCAGAAATACCAGGAATTTTAAGGAATTATTTAACAGGTATGTTTATTAATATGTTTAGATTATTTTGTAAAAGTTTTGTAATTTATTACGAAGTATTAGTGGAATTATTCGTGTTAATACGATTTGAATCATCCGATACGGTTTGTTTACTTCGAATCGCCACCTGACTCGAGTCGCCGGCTCGAGTTGCCAGCACAACACGTGCGATTGTTGATCAGTGTTCTTTTTCTACCAGTAACTCCAGAAATACCAGGAATTTTGAGGAATTATTTCACAGGTTTGTTTATTAATATGTTTAGATTATTTTGTAAAAGTTTTGTAATTTATTACGATGTATTAATGGAATTGTTCGTGTTAATACGATTTGAACGGTACGGAATGTTGACGAAGGACCGCCATCTTGGTTTTTCCGAGAAGACACTGTCACTATAGTGTCAATACGTACAGACTATATTAAATTTATTAAGTATGGGTTCTCGATTTCTATTAATTTTGAATAAAACTAATATTTTTGCACCTGTAGGCTGTACGTACTGACACTACAGTGACAGTGTCTTCTCGGCTCGTCGGGTCGACGGCAGCAGCCGCCGTCGAGTCGACGGTAGATGGTTGGACAAAACAACGTCGGCCCGACGGCGTTTGTCGCCGTCGGGCCCGGCGGCGGCAGCCGCCGTCGAGTCGACGGTGGATGTTTGGACAAAACAACGTCGGCCCGACGGCGTTTGGCGCCGCCTCGCCCCGACGGCGTTTGGCGCCGTCGCCCCCCGACGGCGGCAAACTGCCATCGCCCCGACGCGCCGTCGGGGGTGACGGCGGCTGCCACCGTCGGGCCGACGGCGTTTGGCGCCGTCGCCCCGACGGCGGGAGGTTGGACAAAACAACGTCGGCCCGACGGCGTTTTCCACCGTCGGGCCGCCGGAGCGGCCGCCGTCGCGCGGCCGCCGACGACTGTGTGCTATCTGGGACACATCTAACTTCGATATCAGTGCACTTATTAATCAGTTATTTTTGCATAAAAGGGAATATTGAGTCAATTTAATAGAATCTGTTCCTGCTGAAGCCTATGGTGTGAGAGCTTTGGTGTGCTTGCTAAAACTAATTTTACATGTTTGCACTTCAAATATATCAAAAGTTAGCCAAATAAAATAAGTTACTTCAGATTAAAGTAAAGTAGATTATGATGATCAATTTAATATATTTATCTCAGAAAAATGACAAACGCAAAATCATCAGACTATGCAGCTTTCATATACATTATTAGATCTATTTGAAGGACAATTAAGCAATTAATAAGTTAATAAACAATTGCACTACAGTGAAACCTCGTTTTATTTAATGCGCTCCGATTGAACGCGAATTTGGACATAACATGATGATTCATTGAATCCATTCATTGGATCTTTAATTCAAATGTAATTCAGTAAACTCAATCCTGATTTGGGGTGACCCCGCTGTTTTTGCGATGACATTTTATGAACCCAAACAGTCGCTTTATAACGGGGTTTCACTGTATATGGATTGAGAGTACAGTGAGACTTGAGTGAGGAGGTCACTACTAGTACTACATTAATACTAAACTGTAGCTGGTTGCTCGTTGCTATGGAGAGGTAAATAAATACTCATTACGTTGCTACGGACAGGTAAATACTCTCAGAGTTGCATAATCTGATGGTTTTGAGTTTCCCATCATTTTAAGCTAACTATCTTAGGTTGACTGTTATAATCTACTTTGTTTTAGTTTGAAGTAACTTTTATTTTAAACCATTAACTTTGGAGATATTTGAAATGAAAAGATGCCACATCACTTTGGTGCTGTAAATTGAAATGCTGGACATGGGCTGTATTTACCCATATTCGAGTTTAACAGCATACCTCATGAACGCCAAACTACAATAAATGTTTAATGAATGCGCCAGTATCCAAGTTGGATATGTAGAATCATGTCTATACGTCTAGCGTTTGGTCTAAAATATTTAATTAATGCTTTCATAGGACTATGCATCTTTAACATAGTGGATAACTCAATGAGTGATTTCAATATTTGGTCATTTCAATCAAATGCAGGTATGGCCCTGCGTTAAACCGTGCCAATAAGCTGAGGGACGAACAAGTGAAACATCTCTATGACACCGGGGAGTCCCAAGTCCTCCCACCGAAGAAACCACGGCTTCCCCCAAGAGAACCGAGCCGCCCATCTGCCGCCGGTATATACATAGTTACTCCCACAGCGCTGCCTAGGTTACAGGGCTGCTAAACAACCAATTGAAAAAGTTTCGGAAGGAAATAACCACAATATTTTGCAATCTAATAGGTCTATTCTGTCAATAATGGCCTCTGTCAATAAGGAATCTCTGTCAATAACGGCAAAAAGTGCTGGTCTCGTCACGGCACCCCTTTAATTTAATAGCATTGCCTCTGTGTCTAACGGACAACTGTCTTATGCGGACAACGAGCCGTTTTTTCATCTATTTGATTAATATTCTCTGTCAATAACGACATGCCATATAGTTATAATATAGTAGAAATGACAAATTGTAGAAATGACAAATTGTAGAAATGACAACTTGTACAAATGATGAATAGTAGAAATGACAAATTGTACAAATGACTTTGTAAGGACCGTCCTTGTCAGTCAAGTAAAAAAGAAAACCTTGGCTTCAACCCATTCCGTCAGTCAGTCTCCGCCTATAACGGATCTCTCTCTATAACGGCATCTTGCTCCAGTCCCATTCGTGTCCGTCATAGACAGACTGTATGCTAAATATATTGTTCAAATACTCAACTATCATAGTCCGCTACTTTTGGGATGACACATTTATTGAATCATGTAAATTAATAGACTTTAAAAGTTTAATCTAAAGCTTTCTATGGCCGCCATCTTGGTTTTTGCATTCTCTCCCAATTTATCAACTTTATGCTGGAACGACCATTTCCACAGCTTATCTATAATTAATTCAAACTGAAGCAGTTTTTGAGGCAGGGTTGTCATTCACTCCTATTCTGAATAGGGGTTAGATTTTTAAAATCAAATCGACTTTAAATGATCCATTTAGGGATGCGCTAGGTTTAGGGATATTTTTTATTGTTACAATAGTATTGTATGGGCGATCGTTTGGGACCCAAATGAAGGGATCGATATAGGGGAGCAGTCGATCTATGGAGATGGTTGCTTCGAGAGGTTTTACTGTATATTGCAGTCAGGACGATTTTCTACACACATTTAATTAACTGATGACGTAAAATCCCCATTCTCCCATTTCAGATAGTACCCTAAACAGGAAGCGATTGCTACAATGGTTGCAGAAGGCGCTGCAACCATTTTCTGACATTGTCGCTGTAAAAGACTTGACTACTTCATGGAGTAATGGGGTGGCCCTTCTAGCCCTCATTCAGCTTTACCGACCTGATGTAGTGTAAGTATTCTATTTTACTGAAAGAGTAATTTAAGGCTAGGTAAATAATATTTTAACAGTTGATCTGCCACTTCCACGGCATTGCTGGTTCATTTGCTTGAGCATAATTTTATTAATTTTTGTATAATTTTTTATAATTCACGAAGGTGGAGATAGAGGTTATATTGGTTTTTATTCAACACGGAAAAGGCTCATTATGTACATCATGGTTAACCGTAAGCACATCAAATTCTCCCTTGCCGTCAGTCTTCCTTCTGGTGTAACCGGGCAGGACTCAAACCCTCAACTCCACCCGTGTGTCATCCTTTTTGAGGTGTGGGTGGGTGGGTGGGAGAAGAAAGGTGGTGATGTGGTGATGATGGCGGCTTCAACAGTTGTGGGCAGGTTCAAATCGTTCGTTAGTTCGGGCGGATTTAGCAGGAAAGCCTTGTCTCGCCACCTGGTAGCGTCTCTGCAGTTCGTGTATCCGCCGTGTGGTGATTCCTCCAGGTGCCGCCACCGTATGGGCGTTGGCCGCTGAGTTAAGTTAGCGTTATCGGTTCAGTACAGGGGGTGTGGGTGGTGGCACGGCGGAGTTTTGTGTAGTCTCCGCCGTGAATTAGCCATGTTATTCTAACATGTACTATTAAAAAAAGTTTGAATTACTGCGGTGGCTACTTTGCCTATATTTTAATAGGGAAAAGTGGGGTGGCATGAGCCTCCCCTGTTACCTCTGTAACTGCGGGCCTGATATGTCTCTGTTTATTTCATGCCACTCCAACTACGCACTGATCACCCAGGACAGACCAGCTCGATGCAGATTGCTTCACATTTGCTACAAGCATTCTCGTCGAATCTGCATTGAGCTGGTCTGTCGTGGGTGATCAGTGTATAGGTGGAGTGGGATGAAATCAATGGGTACATATCAGGCCCATAGTTACAGACATACCAGGGGTGGTTCAGGCCACCCCACTTTTTCATATTAAAATATAAGCCGGGTGGGTCACCCAACTTTTAACACAGTAACAAGCACACTTTTAACAGTTGCTTCCGCAATTACACTGTGGCTACCCTAAATCCGTGTGACATCCATGTTCTTGAATGCTTTACAGAGATATGCGCACAGTTGAATCACAACATGCAGTCAAGAACAACCAAAAGGTACTCACAACAATTTTTGTTTGTTCAGTTGAAAAATACGTAATGTAAATAATGTAACTGGCATCAGAATAAATGGTGATATTACATCAAATATATAATCAGTTATATGGATGGTTCAGCATGGTCACTGTGTTAACAAGTGTACAGTGAGTGCTCTTCATGATGATTCCTTCAGTAATAGCCAATTGCTTTAAAAACTGTTTCGACACCATTTGAAGTACTTTGATGATTCGATTGATTGATAATTATTGATGAGGCACCAATTAAGGAGGGAGTGTTTTTTTGTGTGTGCATGATGCAGAAACAGCTATTAGTAAGTGTTGATTTAAAGTTCTGATAAGCACGCCTAACTATCAGATCCGTATGAATAGAAAAGTAAACTTTCATTTGAAAATGACTCCCCAACAATTTAACACAATGCTGTTTTCTGCACATGGTTTGTTTGAATGATTTTGTATCCTCGTTACTTTTGACATGTAAATACTTAATAAATGCACCAGTATACAAGTTGGACATGTAGATTCAAATCTAAATGAGTGGTTCGCTTTTGACAATTTAGTTTTATCGGACTGCAACTTTAACTTCAAAACACTACAGGACTGTTTTTAAGTGAACTATCGTTTAAACGTTCTGCATCAGAATGTCAGCCCTTCAGCTTTGATGTTTGTTATATTTAGAGAAATAATAAGGGTCCGTACGGGGCCTGGAAAGTCTTGAAAAGTCCTAACTTCATTTCTCCAATTTAAGGCCTTGAGAAGCCTTGATTTGAACCTACTCTTGAAATAGCCTGGAGTTCCATATATTCACATGTGTATGGACACTGAATAATTTAATGACCAACAAAAAGAGAAATCACAATTTGTCCTTACTTGTGCAGGCATTTGACCTGATCCTGGAACACTTCGGGGTGGCTCCAGCCATCTCGGCTGAGTCGCTCCATATGGCGGACACAGCAGACCGCCTCGCCATTCTGTCCTACCTGACACAACTGCAGGCACAGCTGGAAAAGGAGACGCCAGCTAAAGGTATTCGGGGTTCCCACAATCTTGAAAAGGCCTTGAATTTGATGGTGTCTCTTGATAAGGCCGTAAATTTGAAAATACCCTGAAAATGCCTTGAAAATTGACCAGATGCTGGAAAAAACTCTTGAATTTCTTTTTTAGTGGGTGGGTGGTGGGAGAGGGAAAATTTGATTGACAAAGGTGTTTTGAATGGCTAGGTGTGTAGCTTATTAACTAAACTAGGATGTTAATTTCCTAGTTGCTTCTTTTGCTTAATAAAAAACCATCCAGAAACCTGGTGAAGTAAGAACATAAAGAGTTGACATGTATGTAATCAGTTTTGAAATTGAGTTGTTCCCCCATAGCCAATGTCTACTTTTTGTGCTGGGGTGGTCGTTAAACAAATGAAATTGAGTTGAGCGTCCACCTCCCGTTTTGTTTTGTTGTGGGATTTGACCTCCCGGATTCCAACTCTGGTCAAGTCTTACCAATTACTTTAGAATTGATACTTGTCTCAGCCTAACCTTGCATTCTGCATTAACTAGGATAGGGCAGCAAGCTGTCGAATAAGGAAGACCAATTGTTTGCAATTGAAATTTCCCTGCTTAATCAACTAATGTAACAAAAACAAAAATACTAATGTACTAAGAAAAGAAAACAAAAAATATGTGATGGGTCACAAATGGATTAAATAAAAATTATTTTTACCTTCAGGAGGCATGAGGACTGCGGGAAAGAAGTCGTCAATTGTGCGGAGGTTCTCCTCTGCTGGCATGCTGGTTCACCTTGCTCGCCGAACGACAAAGCGAACACAGAAGGCACAGGAACAAAGGGCCATGTCAAAGGTCAGTCAGGTCACAAGCGGGTCAGCCGTCTGAGCTCAATTTGATCTTCATTTGACAACAGTTTTGATCATTTCGAATTTCCGTGTGAATATATACAGACCAGCACTTTGGCACTTACACCAATGAGTGAATATAAATGAGAATAATAATAATAATCCCGTTGTTCGAACTGCGCATGCGCTTCGAGCTTATTGTCAGCAACTTCCCTTATAATTCATGATGTGGACAGAGGCCACTATGATTATATATGAGTCTTTTATTCAGAATGTCAGGTTTCAATGTAATGTTAGGCTAACAGTAACACTAACAGTCTCGAGTTACAGTTCAATTAGGAAGTCAGGCGTTCAATCCGACATGTTTCTTCTTCATTTGCGGCTGGGTAGGCGGCAAGTTTTGCTGGTGGAAGGGCGGCCAACTAGTCGGTGTGGCATGTTGGTTAGAAGAACGAAGCCATTAGCTAGGCGGAAATGACGTCAGTGTGTGTTTCCAACTCATTGTTCACGCTAGTTACTCCAGGTGGCAACACTTTGCTAGCTTCAACCAGCCAATATCACCCTTTATCACATGTGAATTACTCATGTTGCCGAAGCAACATGAACAATAACCCCACTGTGTAACCTTTCAGCGGGCGCGGGTCCAGAAGCCCTTGCCTCCCATCCCAACTCGTCTGGAGGAACATAGTAAGAGGACCACTCTGGATAAATGCAAAGGCATCGCAGCCATGAGGATCAAGGCCTTGACAGGGCCTGGCGATGCCAGCGAGGTGAGAGCAAGTCACGCAGCAGAGACACCAACAAGATCCTCTAAAAAAAAAAAAATTTGAAGATTTATTCTGCCTATCATAGATAAGTAGTCTTCTTTTCACCATTAGACAGTTGGCTCAAATCTACACTTTTACTGACTCAAGGAATCTTTACCTCCGGCACCACATAGACATGGTGTGAGAGCAAATGGCCTTTGATGATGCTGTACGATAAACATAGCGGTAGGAATCCAAACTGGCAGAACTGATGGTATGGAGAATCGAACCATCAACCTTCAGATTAGTAGTCTGACCTAGAAAAAAGTCTGATTCTCTAACCACTCCACCACAGAGAAAACCACTTATCTGTTGGTTTTTTTAAAGTTGCACTATTAGTTGATTAAGCAGAGGAAATTTCAATCACGGAAGATTGGTCTTCCTCATTCCACTGCTCCTTGCACTATCCTAATAATGCTGAGCACCAGGCTAGCTAGCAACCAGGGTTCGAAACCCATTAGTTTGAATCCCATGACCTACAAAGATGAACGCTCAACTCATTTGGGCATCCCATCTGGTTCTTTCACTCATGCTTTGTTGCTTCACTTTGTTTCAGAAGTCTGAGCTCGACAACAGTGCCATCTCGAGGTCCCCGATGCGCCCTGCATCACTTATGTCACCCATTGCACCGACACCACCGGCCCGACCTCCGCGACCTGTGTCAGCGGTGTCACCCATGGCAGGAAAGCCAGTAGCAAAGCCACCAGTGAAGCCACCAGCGAAGCCACCAGCGAAGCTACCAGCCGGGCCAGAGAACAAAGCAGATGTGTGTTGCGTCTGTCAGAAGCATCTGTTTGTGACAGAGCGACAGAATGCAGCTGGCTACTTCTTCCACCGCTGCTGCTTCCGGTGTCTCTTCTGTAATGTTTCACTGTGGCCTCACGACTTCCATGCGGGAGTTGACATGGAAGGGAGAAGTGCGTAGTAGTATTACGTCTCCTTATTAACCCATTCTCAGAACCACATATCAGTTCACCGTTACATTAGTGATGCCAGAGAAGATGGCCGAATGAGTTGAGTGCTCCTTTCCCATGTGACGGGTTGTGGTATTCGAACCAATACTTGTCGCTACATAGCCTGGTGCTTGGCATTACTAGGATAGGGAAAGGAGCAGTGGAATGAGGAATACCAATATCTGTGATTGGAAATTCCCCTGCTTAATCAATATCTGTAGAGAATATGTTTTTCTCACCTTCTTCTAGAGAGCGCCACTATGGCCCTATGGGTCAGAATGTGATTTCAAACGAGCCTCAATGTTTTCCCCCCCCCCCCTCCTTTTTTTTAGTGCCCCCTACGGAAACCATTACAGACGTCTACCCATGAAATATAATGTTCTTTGATAATAATGTGATATGATGTATCCGCAAAGTGTATTTAAGACTCCGATTTAGCTATTTATTTAATTCTTTTGTACATTAGTTGATTAAAGCTGCATAGTCCGATGAAATATCAAATCTTCAAAATCAAAACAATTATCTAAATGTGATTCTACATATCTAACTTAGATACTGGTGCACTTATTAAACATTTGTCACCATACAAAAAGGAATACCGAGGCAATTGAATAGAACCTGTTACTGCAGAAGCCTATGGGGTCAGAGTTTTGACAAGCTTGCCAAAATTAATTTTGCATGGTTCCACTTCAAATATCTCAAAAGTTAGCCACTTAAAATAAAAGTTATTTCAAGCTAAAGTAAGGTACATAATAATGATCAACCTAATGTATTTATCTCAGAAAATTTCCGAAACTCAAAACCATCGGACTATGCAACTTTAAGCATGGGCAATTTCAATCGCATGCCATTGGTCTTCCTCATTCTACTGCTCCTTGTCCTCTCCTAGTAATGCCAATGACCACACCAGCGACAAATATCAATGTTTAAGTCATTGGTTTGACTCGACCAGATTTGAACCCGGAGGTTCGAGTCTCATGGCCTACCAAAGCGGGAGGTTGACACTCAACTCATTTAGCCATCCCATATATATATATTTTACCTCGGTAAACAGCCTCAGGCTAGCCTCAGGCTAGGGAGAGGTAAGCACGTCCGGTACCAGCAATTAGCATATACAACTCACGACTGGATAACGTGTCGTTGGGTTGCTCCGGCAAAATTAGTCTACATACAAGCAAATACGCAGTAAGTATAATAAAAACTGTGGTTAGCTTAATTATGATGCATTAGAGCATCAATATGGAAAGTTTAGACTTTCGTTGGTCCAATTTGGACGAGTTATTTGGTTATAAACAACCAAGGATAGAACACTCGAGTGGGTTTCTCGAAGGAACCAAACCGGTCATTAGCGGTTATGTCAACACCCGGGTCACCGTGTGACTATGGGTAGAGATGTGGTTTTCGCCCTATCTCATGTGGAAATTCTCTCGTACTCTAATAGAGAGTAATGTTGGAGATGCTCCTGGGTTTCTTTTATAGACTCCCCTAGACAAAACTTTTTCAGGCGTTTCTCCGAGTTTCGTAGCATTTTCTCCAACTTGTTGACGTAGTAGTCACAGGTGGGAGAAGTGTGCGGAACAGAGGGATGGGCGGGCCGATACACTGGTCCCGACCCCGCGTAAGGTTTGGGCTTGACCCACAACCCACGCACAAATTTAGCTTATTACGCCTGTGTTATAACGGTATAAACACGTTCTTTAACACCAATAGATGTCCAAATGAGTTTGAAACAACCATATTGTGACATATATATATACCGGGACTGATCAAAAATGTTTGTTTCAGTTCCCGATGGCCACGAAGCGGAGTAAGCGCGGTGCAGCAGCAGCCGAGGGGCGTGTTCCGAGTGGAGTGGACGAGGAGTACGACTCCTCACCCGTGTTGTCGGCAGGGCCGTCGACACAGCCCCGGGCGCATATCCTCTCCGACCCGGACGAGGACGCAGTGCCTGATGTGCCTGCGCCTCCAGATTGGGAGGCTCGCTTTGCAAGATTGGAAAGCCACATCTTGACTGCCAAATCGCCTGTGTCTCGGAAGCGGCGTAGGCCGAGTGTCCAAGAGGATTCATTTGAGGATTTCTTGGACACAGACTCGGCGGTGGAGCTTAAGGCTCCTCCTCCTCCTTCTCCTAAACGGAGGAAGAAGAAGAAACAGGTGATTTCTTCGGGTGATGAATTCACCAAGGAGCGGGCAGAGTCTGGTTTGCGCAAAAAGCGGAAGACTAAGTCCAAAAAGAAGAAGAGGAAGAGGAAATATTCTTCTTCTGAGTCGTCCACTGAGTCTACTTCTACGGAATCAGACTCAGACACCGTATATGAAGGGGTCTATGCGGACATTGGCACTAAAGTGGCTAAGAAGGTGGAGAAGCCAAAGGCTAAGCGGGTTAAAACCACTACGCTTATGCGCGAGACCGTGAATGGTCATTTTCGCACGTTCAAACCGGCGGAGGTTATCTCCAAGTTAGGAGATGAGTTAACAGGCATAAAGGGTGTTCCCAACTCCATCATTAAAGAGATGGATCGGGATGTCAATATGACGGATGACCGTAAGAAGTTTGAGGATGTGTTGCACACAGTGCATAAGGCAGTGTTGGCTACCCTAACAGCTATTGTTCCTGTGGCTAATAGGATGCAGAGTGAAAATAAGTTCTCGTCTTTGGCTAAGACAATGGACAAAGGCATTGCAGTACTAGCGGCGGCAGGTAATTACCTGTCGTTTCGAAGATATGAAAATGTCTTCAAGTCAGTTTGCACAGATGCTGGCAAAGAAGTGGCTCGCTCTAAGAAGGTTACCGATAATGAGGGGAAGGAGTTTACGCTCTATCTTGCTCCAGAGCCGATTAAAGGGAAACCTTTAGATAACACCAAGATGTTTGGCGGTCAACTACAATACCTCTATAAAGAGGTAGAGACTGCAGCCAAGAGTGGCAAAAACATGGATGGCAAGA
Organism: Branchipolynoe longqiensis; assembly: GCA_030323885.1. Classification (NCBI taxonomy): domain Eukaryota; kingdom Metazoa; phylum Annelida; class Polychaeta; order Phyllodocida; family Polynoidae; genus Branchipolynoe; species Branchipolynoe longqiensis. The sequence goes on along the minus strand of JASIRB010001288.1, from coordinate 2,667 downwards.
AGAAACAGGAAGCTCCTCGTTTCAAAAAGTCACGAGGGGATTTTCGTCCACGACGGTTCACCAGAGGAACCAGACCGAGTTCAAACTTCGGTCAAGGGTTTCGGGGCCGGGGCGCTCGCCCAGGCTGGACCGACAACACCGCACGGCCAATAGGCCGAGGGTTCAACTCGTCGAGACCTTTCCCCAGGGGCGGGTCCAAGTAGAGGTCCAAACACAAACTTTACAAGTCCCTGCAGCCTCTAAAAACACACAAACTGTAAGCAACTTTGTGGCTGGTAATATTAGTAATCATATTTCTGAGTGGCACAAAATTACTAGTGACCAAGAAATTATAGAAATAGTTAGGGGTGTTCAAATTCCTTTTACACAAATTCCTGTACAAAGTATAATACCTTTTCCATATAACATTCAACCAGTTGAACGAGACGCACTAACTAAACAGGTACATAAATTCTTTGAGAAAGGAATTATACAAAAAGTGACACACTGTTCAGGACAGTTTATTTCAAACATTTTCTCGAGACCGAAGCCTAATGGTGATGTTCGAATGATCCTGGATTTAACAATCCTTAATAAAAGGGTGGAATATCGACATTTTAAAATGTTCTCTCTAGATACGGCACGAGATCTGATTACACCAGATGCGTGGATGGCTAGTGTTGATTTACAGGATGCATATTATACGCTTCCCATAATGGAACAATACCGAAAATTTCTTCGATTTATTTGGGATAACCAACTCTATGAGTTTACCTGCATGCCGAATGGCTTAGCTTGTGCGCCACGTTTATTTACTAAATTGCTTAAACCTGTTTTCTCGGTAATGGCGAGGAAGGGTCACATAATGTTTCCATACATAGATGATTCTTTTATTATAGCATCAACACAAATTGGTTGTGTGAATGCAGTTTTGGATTTATGTGCATTACTCACTAAATTGGGGTTTTATGTACATCAACAAAAGTCAGTGTTTAAACCAACAAAACAACTCAAATGTTTAGGGTTTATTCTGGATACACAGTCCCTTACAGTGTCGATAACAGAACAAAAACTAATTAAGTTTATGACTACAGCGACTCAGCTTATTAAGTTATCAAAGCCAAAAATTAGACAGGTTGCTGTTCTTATTGGCATAATGACCTCATATGCACCTGCTGTGTTATATGGGAAGGCCCATATTAAGTCGCTAGAAATAGATAAAAATTTAGCGTTAACACAAACTAAAGGCAATTTTGAGCGAAAGATGTTTATTTCGCAAGAAGGGTTACAGGATATTGGATGGTGGATGCAACATATAGCAAGTTCACCAAATCCAATCCGCATGGCGGAACCTAATACAGTAATTACTACTGATGCTTCGTTAGAAGGTTGGGGAGCTCATCGAGATGGGGTCACAACAGGAGGTAGATGGCTTGATGATGAAAAATCAGACTATATTAATGCACTAGAATTGCGTGCTATTTATCTGGGCTTACGTAGTTTAGTAAAGATAAATAAATCACAGGTTAGAATACTAACTGATAATACTACTGCCATGGCATATATTCGTAACATGGGTGGAACCAAATCAAAGTCTTGCAATCAGTTATCTAAACTGATTTGGAACTGGGCACAGGCTCAACAAGTCTGGCTGACTGTAGCGCATATTCCAGGGTCACAAAATACACTTGCAGATTATAAAAGTAGAAATTTCCATGACCATTTAGAGTGGTCTCTCTCTACACATTTGTTTAACTTCGTTTGTGAAAAATGGGGTACACCTGAAGTTGACTTATTTGCATCACGAAATAATAACAAGTTACCCTGTTATGTTTCTTGGCATCCTGAACCGGATGCTTGGAAAGTAGATGCGTTTGCTATTACCTGGGAAAATAATTATTTTTATATTTTCCCACCATTTAGCATTATCAGCCGAGTAGTGAGAAAAATCGGCTTGGAAGGGACACATGCGATACTGGTGGTGCCCGATTGGGACACGCAACCTTGGCTGCCAGCAGTTTCACAACTGGCAAAAGATCGTATACGATTCCCAAGAAAACTCGGGAATCTGACGCACCACGGACCGCTAGTGGTTCACGGCGACGTGTCAACGACGCCCCTATTGGCATTCCTTTTCTAAGGAAGCAGCTACAGCAATTTGGATTGGACAGAATTACTGAGGATAGGATAGTATCGGATGCCTGGAGGCCAGGAACTGTCAAAATGTATACAACCTATTTAAAGAAATGGGGTGTACATTGTTTGTTAATGAAAGTTAAGCCAACAAATCCAAAGATTTCACAAGTAGCTCGGTTTCTTCGTTCTCTAGAGGATGAAGGACTTTCCTTTGGATCGATTAATGCGGCGAGGTGTGCGTTATCAATTATATTACCTAGAATTGATGGCGAAACAGTTGGAAAACATTATGTTATTTGTTATTTACTTCGTTCAATTTATCAAAGGAATCCTCCAAAACCAAAGTATAGTCGGTTTTGGGATGTTTCTATAGTATTTAAGTTGTTTCAGGCTTGGCCTCACAACTCGTGGTTAGATATAAAACAGTTAGGTTTTAAGGTCGCGGTCCTGTTATTGTTAGTAACCGGACACAGAGGACAGACGATTGTTGCTTTATCTTTAACTGGATTAGAAATAGACAAGCAACAAGCTACGTTTGATTTAGAAAAATTG